>JALPQD010000950.1:0-301045 GCA_023101885.1 Typhlomys cinereus | reverse complement strand
AAATGAGATTTTTCTGTGAGAAGATTTTTTCACTTCTGTACATTCATATGGTTTCTTACCAGTATGACATCTATGATGTAGGACTCATTTCTCCTCCACAAAAGACTTTCTAAATTCTGTACATCCATGTGGCTTTTCACTTGTATGAGTTTTCTGATGGCAAATGACATGTGTCCTCTAAATGAGATGTGTCCTCTGTGAGTAAAATTTTCAACTGTCTGTACATGCACATAGCTTCTCACCTGCATGTGTTCTCTGATGGCACATGAGATTTGACTTACTTCAGAAAGACTTTCCACATTCTGTATATTCATAAGGTTTCTCACCTGAATGAATTCTAAGATGGCAAATGAGATTTGATTGTCTTGAAAAAGACTTTCCACATTCTGTATATTCATAAGGTTTCTCGCCTGAATGAATTCTAAGATGGCAAATGAGATTTGACTTACTTGAGAAAGATTTTCCACATTCTGTATATTCATGAGGTTTTTCACCTGAATGAATTCTCAGATGGGCAATGGGATGTGACTTATATGAGACTTTCCCACATTCTGTACATCCATGTGGCTTTTCACTTGTATGAGTTTTCTGATGGCAAATGGGAGGTGTCCTCTATGTACTCTCTTTACATTCATGTGGCTTCTAACCTGCATGTATTTTCTGATGGCGAATGAGATGTGACTTATTTGAGAAAGATTTTCCACATTCTGTACATTCATAAGGTTTCTCACCCGAATGAATTCTCAGATGGCGAATGAGATGTGACTTATGTGAGAAAGATTTTCCACATTCTCTACATTCATAAGGTTTCTCGCCTGAATGAATGCTAAGATGACAAATGAGATTTGACTTACTTGAGAAAGATTTTCCACATTCTGTACATTCATAAGGTTTCTCACCCGAATGAATTCTCAGATGGCAAATGAGATGTGACATTTGTGAGAAAGACATTCCACATTTTGTACATTCATAAGGTTTCTCACCTGAATGAATTCTAAGATGGCAAATGAGATTTGATTTACTTGAGAAAGATTTTCCACATTCTGTACATTCATGAGGTTTTTCACCTGAATGAATTCTCAGATGGGCAATGAGATGTGACTTATATGAGAAAGCCTTTCCACATTCTGTACACCCATATGGCTTGTCACGTGTATGAGTTTTCTGATGGCAAATGGGAGGTGTCCTCTGTGTACTCTCTGTACATTCATGTGGCTTCTCACCTGCGTGTATTTTCTGATGGCGAATGAGATGTGACTTATGTGAGAAAGATTTTCCACATTCTGTGCATTCATAAGGTTTCTCACCCGAATGAATTCTCAGATGGCAAATGAGATGTGACTTATGTGAGAAAGATTTTCCACATTCTCTACATTTATAAGGTTTCTCACCTGAATGAATTCTAAGATGACAATTGAGATTTGACTTACTTGAGAAAGATTTTCCACATTCTGTACATTCATGAGGTTTTTCACCTGAATGCATTCTCAGATGGGCAATGAGATGTGACTTATATGGGAAAGACTTTCCACATTCTGAGCATCCATGTGGCTTGTCACATGTATGAGTTTTCTGATGGCAAATGGGCGGTGTCCTCTGTGTACTCTCTGTACATTCATGTGGCTTCTCATCTGCGTGTACTTTCTGATGGCGAATGAGATGTGACTTATGTGAGAAAGATTTTCCACATTCTCTACATTCATAAGGTTTCTCGCCTGAATGAATTCTAAGATGACAATTGAGATTTGACTTACTTGAGAAAGATTTTCCACATTTTGTACATTCATGAGGTTTTTCACCTGAATGCATTCTCAGATGGGCAATGAGATGTGACTTATATGAGAAAGACTTTCCACATTCTGTACATCCATGTGGCTTGTTACGTGTATGAGTTTTCTGATGGCAAATGGGAGGTGTCCTCTGTGTACTCTCTATACATTCATGTGGCTTCTCACCTGCGTGTATTTTCTGATGGCGAATGAGATGTGAATTATGTGAGAAAGATTTTCCACATTCTGTGCATTCATATGGCTTCTCACCAGAATGATGTCTCTGATGCAAAATGTGCCCTTGCTTCTCTAAAAACAATTTTTCTTTATGTGTTTTGGGATTTCCGAAGACACATGATTTCGGGGAGATGATTTTGCACATTCTGTGCATTCATATGGATTTTGATCTTCGTCAGTTTTCTGATGTGTTGTGACAGAAATATTGCAAGAGCAATCTTTTTTCCACTTCGTACATTCAAAGGCCTTCTCATCTGACTGAGTTTCCTGAGATTGAGTGAGAGATTGATAACATAAATGCTTATTACATAATTGTGATGTATTCTTCCTTATATGTTGATACTTGACAGGTGATGAAGAATCATAAGATTTGGATATTTGGTGCATGTTGTTCTGTGCCTTCACTTCTGACTGAAGAGAGAAGAATTCATTATGTTGTGTTTAACCAATGAGGCTCTGTTACTGTATATGCTACATAACTTTTCTGATAAGTTTTCCTGATAAAATTTTTCTCAAGATCTAGCTATTATTACTTTTCAATATGTACAATTTTATTTATCTAGTTCAGTTAAATCACAGAACATTATTTCTCATGCACTATAGTCAACGTTTTACTCTACATGATCCATGCATGGAACTCTACATACGTCACATGATGAGCAATCCGTATAAATAAATTCATGGGGATTTCATTGCTATTATAATTTATAAGATCTGTATATAGACCACGCCCCAGGTCTCATGTGAAGCAAGCCACCATTTCCAGCAGCCCTCTGCCCTCTCCACCCACCCGGGACACTCGCAGTCACCCTGCTTCTCAGCCCCTCTGCAGTTTCTGCGCACCCTCCAAGACGCTCGTGGTCACCCTGCTTCTCAGGTAAATACCACCAGCCCCCAGGACAACCCACTCAACCAGCTCCTCCCATCGGCCAGGCTGAGCAGCACCCAGGCTGCCCTGGGCTTGGGTGGGTCACTAGGCCACACTCCAGATCCCAGGTGAAGTATGCATCCATCTCCATCAGCCCATCAATCTGCTGCCTTCAGGAAACTCATCTCAGCAGCTAAAGAAAGGCACATCCTAATAATACAGCCTGGTCCAAAATTCTGCAAGGTAATGGAACCAGAAAACAAGAAGGGGGAGCTATTACGCTATTAGACAAAGTGGACTTCAAACCAAAAAATAATCATAAGAGACACAGATGGATACTAGGTTTTAGTCACAGGTACAACCCATCAGGAAGAATTCACAATATTGAACATATATGCACCTAATACGGGCTCCTCCTCATTCATTAAGCAAACCCTACAGCGTCTAAAGTGAGAAATCAACCCCCGAAGGATAATTCCTGGGGATAGATCAACAGGTCAAAAACTTAACACAGACACCATTTCCTTGTTTAATTTTGTTTAATTTGGTTTTTCTCTCTCCTGCTTTTGGTTAATTTAGTTAGGGATGTATCAATCTTATTGATTTTTTCAAAGAACCAGCTTTTTGAATGGTTGATTCTCTGTTTCGTTTTCCTAATCTCAATTTCGGATATTTCTCCCCTTATTTTGCTAATCTCTTCTCTCCACTGCTTTTGGGATTGGATTGCTCTAGTGTCTCTAAAGCGTTGAGCTGCATTGTTAAGTTATGTATTTCTGATATTTCCATTTTTTTGATGTAGGCCATTAAGAGCTATGAACTTACCTCTTAGGACAGCTTTCATTGTGTCCCAGGGATTTTGGTAAGTTGTATTTTCATTATCATTTTCTTTCAGGAAATCTTGAATTTCCTTTGTAATTTCTTCCTGAATCCAATTCTAATTCAGCATCATAGTGTTTAGTTTCCAGGAGTTAGTGTATTTTCTGTTGTTTGTTGTGTTGCAGATCTGATAGGGTACAGGCTAGAATTTCAACTTTCCTGTATATGTGGAGATTTGTTTTGTGGCCCAATATGTGATCTATTTTGTAGAAAGTTCCGTGTGTTGCTGAGAAAAATGTGTATTCTTTGGTGCGTGGATGAAAAGTTCGATAGAGATCTGTAAGGTCCACTTCTGTAAGGTTTTTTAAGTTCCAAAGTGTCTCTTTTAAGTTTTGACCTGTTGATCTGTCCTATGTTGAGAGGGCGGTGTTGAAATCCCCAAGAATTAGAAATGAAAATGGAGTTCTCATTACAGATACTCAAGAAATTCAGAGTATTTTAACGTCATATTTCAAATCCTATACTCCATGAAGTTTGACAACATAAAAGAAATGGATGAATTCCTAAGTAAGCACAACTTACCTAATTGAATCAGGAAGTTCTGAGTTATTTGAATAGTCCTATAACATATGAGGAAATTGATGAAGCAATCTCAAATCTTCTGACCAAAAAATTCACTGGACCAGATGGATTCAGCACAGAGTTCTACCAGGCATTCAAGGAACAAATAAGACCAATACTTCTTAAATTGTTCCATCAAATAGCAAAAGGAACACTACCAAATTTTTCTAGGAAGCTAATGTCGTCTTAATCCCAAAACCCTAGAGACAGTTGGAATGGAAGGAACCTTTATTAATATAATAAAAACTGTGTACAACAAGTCTTCAGCAAGGATTACACTCAATGGGGAAAAACTTCAAGCATTCCCGCTTCAATGAGCAACTAGACAAGGCTGACCACTCTCACCACTTCTATTCAATATTGTACTTGAAGTCTTATCTGAAGTCAAAAAGACAAAACAGGAAATAATAGGGATTCAAATCCACAAGGAAGAAGTCAAGTTATATCTATTTGCAAATGACATGATCTTATACCTCAGTGATCCCAAAAACTCCACCAGGAAACTACTGGAACTATTACAGTAGTTCAGCAGGGTGGCAGCACACAAAATAAACACAAAAAATCAGTGGCCTTGCTGTATGCACAGAAGGAAAGAAGTGAAAATGCCCTGAGAGAAGCAAGACCGTTTACTATAGACCCTAAAAAAATGAAATACGTTGGTATAAACATCACCAAGGAAGTAAGAGACCTTTACAATGAAAATTTCAACATCCTAAAGAAAGAAATTACAGAAGAAACCAGAAGGTGGAAAGAGCTCCCATATTCCTGGATTGGCAGAATCGTTATCATAAAAATGACGATCCTACAAAAGGCAATATACAGATTCAATGCTATTCAAGTCAAAATCCCAAAGCAATTCTTTAAAGAAGCTAGCCACCCAATCTCAAAATTCATGTGGATGCACAAAAGACCCAGGATGGCAAAAACAATCCTGAGTAGCAAAAACACTGCTGGAAGGATCACCATACCACGCCTTAATTTATACTACAAATCCATAGTTATAAAAACAGCCTGGTACTGGCTCCAAAATAGACACACAGATCAATGGATAAGGGTCGAAGACCCAGATATAAGCCCACACAGTTACAGCCATTTGATCTTTGATAAAGGGGTCCAAAATCCAATGGAAAAAGAACAGTATCTTCAACAAATGCTGTTGGCAAAATTGCATGTCCACATGCAGAAGATTAAAACTGGACCTTACTTGTCACCACGTACAAGACTTAATTCCGAATGAATTGAGGACCTCAATGTAAGACCAGAGACTATAAAAACCTTAGTTGAAAGTGTAGGGAACTCCCTTGAGCTGACTGGACTAGGCCAACAGTTCCAAAACGGAAATTCAATAGCACAGTCACTGCAACCAACACTCAACAGATGGCATCTTATGAAGTTAAAGGCCTGAGCCTTCTCTCCAGTCGAAGCTTATGTTCATTTTGGAGAGGCTGTATGAATGCTCATTCATATTCACATTTTTTCATGGAAGTAGAAGATCAAAGCAGGATAAGTATCTTCATCAAATCTAATCCTCGAAATTTCTTGAGAGAAAGTATCCTACTGAACTAAGTCATTGCTATGTAGAGTATTTTTGTTAGCCAACAACTATGTGACTTTCACTGTGTTCTTCATCATCCAAGGGAAGAGAACTACCATACCCTGGGATAATCATGGGTGTCTGTAATTTAAACTCAAGTTTTCATGAGATCACCACATCCCAATATTGCAAATAAGCTACTGATTAAGTCTAGATTAATATGATGAAAACGCCCTAATTCTTGAAAATTGTTTTCTGAGTATTCACTGTTGAAATATGAATAGAGCTTATTAAATTATTTACTTACTTCATTAAGCTCTGAAGTTGATGTTTTGCTTGAGCTGACCACAAATTGCGACAAACCGCTTCTCTGACATTCGTGAATGGTGTCAAGATGGGGAGGCCCTTTATGGTCACCTAAATAATAAAAATATTCTCATCAGTGATTCAAATTAAGGTTTTGGTGGCTACTGAAACAAATTTACAGTTATCATTAACAAGGAATTTCATAAGATAAATTGGACTCACGGCAAATCTATGTATTTTGTATATCCATGAACAGCAATAAATCAGACTATCACATACTAAAGTACTAATTGCAATTTCCATGATACTGTAATCACATCACTGTTTAACCAGAAAAAAAATTATTTCAATATGACTCTCGTACTGGTCTCTAAAAGGAATATTTACCATTTATTTGTGGCTTAGTCCATTTCTCTATTGCACTAAACACAGATATTATGAAACTACATTGTACGCCTTCCCATGAGAATTAGGAAGGCTTAGTAAACTAGCTGTATTTCCTGTGTAATCGTGGTGAAATATTCATTGTGCCAAGCAGGAAATAGAGGCCAAGAAATCTATTCTTATATCAGAGTGTTTACATTTCCTAACTCAATCTTAAGAGAATGCTTCATGTGGTTCTTAAGCAACTAGCAGTTTCACAAAGCAGAAAATAGCTTCCACAAAATACTTTAGTTCATGTTTTATGTATTTTGTGACTGTATGCACTCTGCCATTCAAAGAAATACTTATAAAAAGGGAAGAGCTACTAAAAGTTTATTTTGTAATTCAATTTTCTTGTGCAAACCTCTAAATTCATTGTTCCAAAAACACCATGACATGATTCTTCATTATTAGTGTGTTTTCACATACTCATCTTTATGAGAAAATGAAGGTGTTTTGCCATGTCTTCCATAATGCAAATAATGCATCTGTAAATATGGGCCTAAAGTCATCTTAAATCCCTACTTCAAGTACATCCTCTGCCTTGACTTGCTAGTTTAAATATCAGTCCTTCCTATGTTCCATTACTTCCAAAGATTTCTTCATATTCTATAGCTTAGGTCGGGATTTACTTGGCCTCATCAGTGAGGCCAAGAGAAAAAGAGACAGGATATTCAATCTCTCTTGCCATTCTTTCAGTTTGACACATGTAATGCTTCAGAATAAACTAATTAGTGAAGGGTCTCTGAAATTTACCCATTTGTTGTAAGACAAGTATGTGTGCTAAACGATGCTGTATTTATCCACATGTTCTCTTTTATGATTTTATGAAACATGAAAAAGGAAGTACCCTGTGTGGGACAAGGTATAGAATGTATGCTTTGGAATAACAGGCACACATATTTGAATGCAATCTACAGTTAATGTTTGAAAACTTTGTAGAAGCTTTGAGATGTAGAGCCTTGCTGGAGGAAGGCACAGATAATATAGTGAGACTGGAGGTTTGATGGCCTGGTATAGCTGCCTGAGTTCGATCTTTGCCATCATTGTGGATGATCAGGTCCTCCTGCTGTTGCCTGTACTTATGCCTGCTACCCACGTGATTTCTTTCATATGTCAGGATAAGGTCTGTGAAGCTGGAAGTCAAGTAAAATCTCCTTTACCCTCCTTTAAGTGTATATGAACACTGTCTTACAGCTACAAAGGAATACAGCCCAAGTTTGTGCAAATTGCTTCTTATGAGACCATAATTGATACAATCTTCAACTCAAAACATGTTCTACATAATTCTGTTGATAATTAGAAGGCTGTAATTAGTGGGATATATTTTGTGGATGTCCTCTGTTCTACTGAGTGGGGCTTTGCTATTAATCCTGGCAATACCTTGTATCTCTTTAATAAAATTTGTTCTTACACTTCTCCACAAGTAGGATATCCGTAAAAATCCTTCTTCTAGTTTGGCAGTGAGGGTTTCATTTTAAATTATGAGACAACTAACCATTATTCTGTCAATATTTTGAAATTTTATTTAGAGATTAAAATGAGTGGAGGTCCCATCTGTCCATTCTCCCGACGTTTCTCTTCCCTTCACCAATCCATCAGTCTCCTTCATACCTTTCTGTATATCACCTTGTGTCACCCACAGAGCCTACATGTGGTTGGCTACACTCTTCCAAAGCAGGGCCCCTGTGCCAGTATAAGTGGCCATTCTGTAAACCCACATGAAGAAACATTCTCATTCACCTCTCTGTATGGTTCCTACTGCAAAGATTCCTTTCTCCTAAGATCTTTGCTGGAATATTGATGTATCGGCCATTGTGCAAGTTTAGTGGGCATAGATCTCACTGCTGTGACCTTCTGCATTCTGACTTTCCAGGACTGCAGTGCCATAGCCAGCACTGAAACTCCCACCTTTAGGCACTTACGATGTGATCATCTCCTCTTCTACAAATTCCCTGAGCTTTAGGAAAGAGATTTGGCTGGCCTGATTCGAGCTGGGCTGTTTAGGGTTACTGACAACTCGGCACTCTAGATTGCTAGTGGTTGCTTACAGCATAACTCTTCTACCACAGAAAACGGCCTCTGGTTTAAGTATCCGTTCTAACATTGCTTACAAGAACTTTTAAATGTCAATGATTTTCTTCATGTCATTTCTTATGTTCATTTTTTATATGCTAAAAGGTAACCTGAATTAACACATGAATATCAGTTCATAGTGTGCTGGGATAATATGCATACAGGAGTGCCTCAGACTCAGTTAGTCCCAACCACAAAAAAGGCAAACATAAATGAAAAGGAAAGCAGAACCATACATATAATTTGGTGCCATTCCTATGCTTAAGGGGAACACAGGAAAGTTTTCAGGGGAATGCCACTGGGTCCTTGTATGTCATCGGAGAGGAGAGCCCAGAGGAGAGACAGGCAGGCACATTAAAGGATTCTCTGGAGATTGGGGGAGAGGCATTGGAGGATGGGGAGGGAGGGGTGAGGGGAGGGGGAGCAGGGGGGTTGGGGGGAGGAGGAGGGAGGGAGGGAACGGATGTACCTACTAAGTTTGTATGAGCGGAAATAATAATAAAAAATGTTTAATATAAAAAAAAAACTATCTGTAGCAGCATGGCTCTTTGACCTCAACATTTAAAATGTGGTTTTAGATTTTGGGTCTATTGCAAACATTGAGGTGTTCAGCTTCCCTTTTTTTCCTCCATTTTTTTCTTCAGTATTTGTGGTTTCAGCTATCCTGACACTACATTCTTGGGGGCCATCATTCTTTCTATCTATATCAGAGACAGGTTTGGAAGTAAAAAGACAGCATTCAGGACAGATTCTCTCCTTTCAGTGTGAAGACCTTGTTTTCTTATGGGTTGTACTTATTTTTCTCATTCACAAAATAAAGAAGAAAATAAGCTGCATCTTTTCCTGAAATTTGTTGTGCTTACAACTTTCTAGTAAATAGAATATATATGATAATAACATTATAAATTCTGTGATAAAGCAACTCATTTTAAAAGTTTTACACATTGCAATCAGTTGCTATCACTATTCAGTGTGCATTTACCCATTTATTAAGTGCAAGTGTTTGGGAAAGAGTCAACTAAAGTTACACAAACATGAACATAAATTTTCTTCTCAGTGAGTTCACTGTCTAGGTTAATGAAAAAAAAAATACCTTGTGCATTGTTTCTCCTCTTAGTAAGCACTCTTTTGACTGTCATATCGAGAAGATCCATTACACGGCTGCTTAATATTTCATGTAATGAATACAAGCGCATCAAGGGGAGATCCTTTTCTGCATGCCAAACGCATCAGGACAATTAAAAGGACAAATGAAAAACCTGTCATCTCAGAGAAAACAGAGAAAGAATGTATCATCTAAGGACCAATGAAGAACTGTTATACCATGGCTTGGGGGAGAAGAATGTGTGAGCCTTTAAGTAAACAGATTAAAAAAAAGAAATGTGGGAGTGTGGTCACATAATTGTAAGCAGAGGCACTAATGCAGGAGTTCAAGGAAGTCTCAGGATTAACTGATGTGTGAAGATGGCTTTGGATACATACCATGTTACCTCAAATTCCCAACATCATCCAACAACACATACAAAGAGAATCCAAAAACAAAAGGTGATCAACAAAATAGCCTATCCTGTAAAAGCAAAAAGCCAAACTTCAGATCCCCAATAAAAGCTGCAGTCTACACTGTGTTTAGACAAAACCTGGTAAAAACAGCTCAACATCATCACTGACTGAAGAGCTCTTTTCTACCTGAATTGTCTTGCTCAGAATGCAGTCACTGACTTGGAAGGCTCCACACTGAGTCTTCCACTGTAGTACATGGCACGAGTCCATGTTCCAACTTGAAGATCAGGCCAGGTTTGGTCATGCCATGTTCCATAAGCACAAAAAGTATGTACGTAAAAGAAGGCAGAGTGCTGAGTCGCATACACTGATGAAAGACAACAGCTGCAAATCCTGAACTGTTCTGTGATCAGGTCATTGGAAACTTTGGTTACAGAAGGTTCACATTTGGTCCTTCAATGACTGGACTACTAATTTACATAGTATTAAATTACACAGCAATAATTGAAATTCACCATGCAAACAAAATTTTAGTTATCAGTGTGATGGTTGATGGGTTAAAAAAAACTGTATGAAAACACGACCATCTGTAAAAGGAAGTGTACAGCCAATAGTTGCAGAAGGATAAGAAGAAAGCCCATAGTTCAATAGACAAGTTGTATGGAAAAAGTACGAGAACATAAACTTGACTATTGTACCAGACCAATATTCAAGGAACCCCTTGGGCTACACAGTGAGTGCAAGTGTACCTTAGAACACAAAACAAAACACTGTCTCATGAAACTTAACACAATTAATATTGTAAAATATTCACACATGAGAAGGGATCGATAGATAGAAAACATTCTCACTGTAATACCACAGGTACCATGGAGTGCCTGCATGGCATGAATGCCTTAGTAAATATGAAAATAAAAGTCTTCAGAGATTGAGAAAAATATTGACCAAAAAATCTCAAGCAATTGCCAAGCAAGTTATATATATTTTAAAAAATCCAACAATTTTCAAAGTTACAGAAATCAAAATTTACAAACTTGAAATAGTTATACTACCATCCTTCAGAGCAAACTAAGGATATAGAAATCAAAACAGTGAAGTGATGATGGGTACTAAAGACTTTGTCATGAGTCCACAGTGAAGACAGCAAGAAGAGCCAAAGGAAAAAATGAAGTCTTAGAGGACCTACCCTAGGAAGCATGTTGACATCATTGGTTCCTGGCCACAATGACGCTCCTACCCATGGTGTTTTCCACAATATAAGGCCAAACAAAAATGGCCACCTGGGCATTGACTGAAATCTTTAAACACCATGAGCCAAACTAAACCTTTCTTCTTTTATTACATATAATAGATACATATGTTTTGAAAGAATGATGGAAACTCATGAACTTAGTCAAATAATTCTCAGAAAAGTCCAATAAAAGTGCATGAAAAAAGTATGTCTGAAATACATATTTGTTGTCTAAGAACCCGTCATTTCATTTATTCACCAAGAAGGAACAGATGGAATCTTTCTCTTCTACTGCCATATTTGTGCAGAGGAGATACCTCTCCATCTACCCTGAGTACGGAAAAAAAGAAGAAATAAGTGAGACCTAACACCTACATAAAGGAAACTACGGTATACACTCAAACTGCTTGCAAGGTCAAATTGACCTCCAAGTAGAGACTAAAATTGTGATCTTTGAAAGGTAGGAAAAGATAGCGGGAAGAAAGGGATGAAGGGAGGATGTGTAGCATTTACTAGGGCACTCAGGAAGTTAATGAGGTACTCTTATGTTCATAGTACAATAATAATTATGCAGTTAATAACAGTGCATGTAACATTATAAAGTAATTGAGAGGTACAATGCTCCTAACACAATCCTGTAATCCCTGTGCTGACACACTGAAATGAACACCTACACAGCAAGTAACTGTGCTGCATCTACAGTGTTCTCTGAAAATGTCTGCCATTACGGAAATGTGCTAGGAACATTTACCATACACATGTAGTCCTAAGTTCATCAGTAAACCCTGGGGAAATGGTATAATGGGAAAATTGTTTGTGATGCAAGGATGAGTACATCAACTCATCTGCATGAAAACCACAAATACCTCTGGCTGCAGAAGTACACACATCTAGGCCCAGTGCTTGAGAGTGAGATGGGTGGCACAGAGCAAAGAATCCCCCAGAAAACTGCAGCCCAGCAGCCCTGACACAGAATGTAGCAAATAAGAGAGTGAATGTCAAAAATGCAGAAGGCTAAGATAACAGCTCACAACTGTTGAACTATGCAGTGATGATACTTGCATATGCAAAAGTATCATACATGAGCATGCACACAGCAAACAGACATCAAAAAATTAATATAAAGACCAAAGCTAGCACATCTGTTAACTTTTTCTAAGACTTATATATTGTGAGAGAGTAAGAGAGAGAGAGAGACAAAGAGAGAGTGTGTGTATCACAGGGTAGTGCATGCACCTGTGTAAGATCAAACATGATTTTGGGAGTCATCCTGGATTTTTTTAACACCCTATTTTTCTGTGTGTATTTTGATTCACTCTGGGATCTGCCCAATAATGTTGAAGTGCAGGTCTCAGCACTTTTCTGCCTGGTGTTTTTTACATGCGATCCGATCCGAATTGAGGAACTTTTCCTTGTGAGGCACAGTCCTAACTTCTGCAGCATCACTCCAGCACAAAGCAAGAACAACTCTTATATTGTCCAAGTAGAAAGAAGTAATTGGAACTCAAGCTTTCACAGGACAGTGAGCCTCACCCAAAAAAGGTTGTTGTAGGTCTCCAACATCACATCCCTGTAGAGGGTCCTCTGAGCAGCATCCAGGTACTGCCATTCCTCCCAGGTGGAGTTCACAGTTATGTCCTCAAGGGACAATGGTCCCTGCAAGGAAACCGGTCTTGTTAAACAAAATCTCCACTTTGGACATAGTAAACTGGAGGTCATAATACTCTGTGTGTATCATACCAGTGTCATAAAATAACATTTGATTTCTGCCACAAAAGACACAAAAATAAATACAAACCCATGATCTGGTTTATGTTTTTCATAAGACATGGAATCATGGAAACACGATTTAAGAATTTTAAAAAGAATTAAAACACAAACACAACCTGATGCCCATGCCCACCCAACAAGAATCCCAGGTATATCAAGTCTGCCAACTCACTGACAGACTTCAGGATGACATGGTCAAATTGAAGGATACAGACTAACACTCAAAAAAAAAAAAAAAAAAAAAAAAAACAAGACCTTGGGAACATGAAAACCCCAAAGTTCTTTAAACAAAGTTAAAAAGAAAATTGGAGGATTAAGGTGGGCATAATACCACCAGCATAGTCCAAATTCCATACAATTAACACACAAAGCTGTTAAATTGAGGCAGAATGACAGTTCACAATGGGTCTAGTGACTCTGAGCCCATTATTCTTATGTGAAATATTCATAAACAGAATCTGGATCATCAGAGAAAAACATAGTAAAACAGTTTCTCACACATGTCTTGGGGAAGAAAAAAAGATGAACTTACCGTGGAGAGGGAAGGTTAATGTTTAGATGGAGGAAAAACAGGAAGCTGCACACCTCCCACCTTGCAATAGAACCAAAAACTAAAACCACATTTTAAATGTTGATAAGTCAAAGAACCATGCTTCCACAGAGACTTTGTTAAGGCCTCAAAGATTATTGTTCTGCTTTCCTTTTCTTTTATATTTTCATTTTTTTAACTTGGTGTTTGTGACTGACAGAGAGGCACTCCTGTGTGCATATTATCTCAGAACACTATGAGCTGATACTCATTCTCTAATCCAGGTTACTTTTAGCATATGAAAAATGAACATAAGGAAAAAAGAAGAAAAGTGTTGACATTTAAAAGTCTCATGAAAGCAATGTTACAAAAGCTACCTAAACCAGAGGACGCTATAGCAGTAGAATAGTTGTAACATAGACAACCTCAACCAACCAGAGTGCAGAGTACCAGTAACCCTAAAATGCTGGACTTGAATGAGACCAGCAATATCTCTTTTCATGGTAGATTGGGCTGGGTCCCAATATGAACAGACCAATGAGAAGTAGGGGATCAAAGTTCTAATCAGGATTGCAGAAACAGGAGGTAAGCAACAAGAGACACACAGTGCCCTCTGATACACACAGGCAAACATAAATACATAGTTTTTCAAAAACCAAGCAAGCAAGCAACCAACCAACCAACCTCCCTCACAGACCGCTGCTAGGAGTGTCACAGGACCCTGATCCCTGCTGGCAGCTCTGCAGCCCCCCACGGACCCCACTGCTGAGCTCCCTGGATACAGCAGCTTCCTAGTTGTGCTCAGCAGCACTCAAGGCTCCACGGCCCAACGCGCCTCGGCCAGGCTCCAGGCGCCAAGGCCGGATGTGCCTCAGCCGGATTCCAGACACCGCGGCCTGACGTGCCTCGGCCGGGCTCCAGGCCCCGCGGCCCAACGTGCCTTGGCCAGATTCCAGGCCCCGCGGCATGATGCGCCTAGGCGGGGCTCTGGGACCTGCAGCCCGACGTGACTCCTCTGGGCTCCTGGCCTGCGCATGGCCGCTAAAGGACACCCGGGGCCCAGAGCCGACCCAGCCCCCACCCCGCAAAACCCACGGCAGAACCCAGGGCCCTCAGGGGATTCACGGATTCCCCCTCCCTCTCCGGACCTGCGATGCTCACAATTCCCAGAGGCGGGAGCAGCCCTCGGCTTCCCACACTTCTCCCCTAGCAGCAGTGTGGCCCGGGCCGTCAAACCTGAGGAGCCTCAAGTGCAGCAACCAAGATGGCGGGAAAAGGTGGGGCTGAAAGCCTAGTAACCAGGAAGACTATGAAGGCCCGCCCTCTCCTCGCTGTCTGTGATCTGATTGGACATTCCTTAAGAGCCTCTGATTGAGCAATTTTCAAGTCTCTCAGATAGTGACTTGACCGACATGTCTAATTGAATGAAACAAGAAACTCAATCTTCTGTTACAGATATTTTAAAGCAGGACTAGAAGTCAAACCTAGCACTTAGGAAATATTTCTCACAGCATTTTACTTGAGGCTGTCTGAGCTAGTGAAATATATAAATATATCTTATACACGAATGTCAATTTTTAAAATTCTCTGTAAATCTTTACAAATATGCCCTTTTGTGGAGGAAGATTGGAGGTTTACAATGAGAAGCTAATGCCTAGGAGAGAAATGTTCAATACACACAAACTAGGAATAAAACTGTAACTTTAAATCCATACCAGTTAATAAATGAATTTTATACATTCTGTTCTCATTTGCTGCACTGGATGACATCTTTACTGGTTTACTTGTCTTTTAAGACCTACTTACAATACTCTTTCCTGAGGAAAGGGCCAGATACTCAGTGTCTAAAACACCTACTTGCAAATCAGGCAACCTGATTTTGATGTACAGAAGTCCACTTGGTTAGCTGGTCTCTTATCCACACTGGTGTACCGTGGCATGCCTGTGCAGAATCTCTCTCTTCTCTCTCTCTCTCTCTCTTTCACACACACACACACACACACACACACACACACACACACGAAAAACTAAAATAATATACTTCTTTTGAGAAGCATTTCCTAAGTCTCCCACATGTTTTATGTATTTCCCAAATGCCATACTTAATAAGCTCAAAAACTTGGTGATTTTTAAATTTTGTTTCTCTTACTAGCTAAGGATTGTGTCTAGGGTCTCACAAGAGCCAACTAAGTTCTCTTGCAGGGCTTTAGCCAATAAGACATATCCCCAGCCCTAAAAGAACATGTTGAAACATTTTCCATCATATTTGTTTCGGCAACAGTTTGTGGGGTTTATAATCCCACAAAGAGAGACATAAACGTCAACACTTTTTGTGCATGCTCATGCATTGTGTGTGTTGTGTGTGTGTGTGTGTGCGCGCGTGTGTGTGCGTGTGTGTGTGTTCTGTTCCTGCCTGTGGAGACTCATGGGGCAGTTGGAGGTCTTCCTGCATTGCTTCTACCAACTTTTTGCTTCGCTCATGGATTTCCCAGACTCCTCAGCCTTCCAGAGCTAGAATTGAAGGCTGTTGTCATTTCCATCATGCAATTTTACAAGGTTTTGGGATCTGAACTTAGATCTTTCTGCTGATGAGACACAGTCTTCACTCCTGATCCATCTCTCCAGCAAGACACTTTTCAAATTCAGTGGTGGACACATCACATATAACAGGTATGATAGAGATGTGAACTTGAAAATTCAAGGCTTGATCTTTGGGCACGGTTATGAAGAATAAGTACTTAACTTCAGCCCCGAGCAAACACACAGAGGATTGTCTAATTGAGGGAGAGGGATAACCCATGGAGGGTTGGATTTTGTCCTGGAAGTTGGAAGAAGTGTAAGGCCTGATTCACAGAGCGTTCTTCAGCATACTTGGCCACACAATCTGTGGTTTGATTCTTCTCTTAAAAGGCTTATGGATAGAGTGTGGCCAGTTCTCTGGGCCTCAGGTGTTGGTATGAGCCCTTTTCTCACCATGGACTAAGGGATGTAACCAGACAATCAGAAGCCAGAGCAAAACACCTTGTTCACCCATAAGTGATTTTGCATGAATTTATCAGCAAGTACTAAGGAAAGTACAAGAGGGAGTGTCTGCATGTGTGACCTGGCTGCTCTGTCTAGGCTCTGGTTGTATCTTGGAGGTTGGAAAGGTTTTGCCTATACAGATTAAGAATGCATCTATGAGCTGGGCATGACTGAGTTTCCCGGGGTCCACAGTTCCAAAGCTAGGATCGTAGAGATTGGGCATGAAACCAGGAGGCCACACCAGAGTGGGGTCGGAGGCAAGGAAGGCCCCTTGGAACCTATCCAGGGCTGGGTTATCTGGCCTTCTTAGCTCCACTGAAATTTGCCTTGCCTGGAGCCTAGGAAAGGAGGCAGGAGTCAGGGTCCCTGGCTACAATCCTGAGGCTGCAATCCCAGGACCCCACCCACCAAAGCTGGGCTAGGGCCCCATTGCTGCAGCCACAACCAACTGTAACAATGCTGTTCATCCTGGTGCTGCTGCTGCTGCTTCTACTACTGCTGCTACTAGTGGTGCCAGGAGCTTCTGGTCAAGGCCTGGGAGTTAGGTGCAGAGGGGAAAAGGGGAAAATGCTGCCCTCTCTCCCTCTGCTGCTTGCAGGTCCTGTGAGCCAAAGACAAGAAGCTCCTATAGTAGATGAAAGAGCTGGGGAAGTTGTGCCCATCCCAGGAGGGATCATGAGCTATGATTCAGTTGAGAGGTTGCCAAGAGGATCATGGGGCAGAGACCTTTGAGCAATCAAGGCTAGAGAAGAAGGAATCTAGGACTGCAAAGCAGTGTTCTACCTGTGGGAATCAAGGACTAATTTTTTTCAAAGTAGAAGAGTTTATTGGCTAAACCTAGATAAATTTGGTGACAAAAGCTTTATTTTGTAACCTGCCTCTTACTGAACTTATGTATTAGTTGCAACAGTTTCCTGATAGTTTTTAGGATCACTCAGATTTACAATCATGTAATCTGCAAACAGAGATATCTTGACTTCTTCCTTTCTGATTCAAATCCCTTTTACCTCCCTCTCTTGTCTTGTGGCTCCAGCTAAGACTTGAAGTACGTTATTAAATAGAAGTGATGGGAGTTGACATCCTTTTCTAGTTCTTGATGGAAGCAGGGATGCTTCAAGGTTTTCCCCATTGAGTATAATCCTTGCTGTTGGGTTGTTTTATACAGCCTTTATTATCTTTATATAGCTTCCTTCCATTCCTACTGTATCTAGGGTTTGGATCTTGCCAAAACCTTTTTTTTTTTTTTTTTTTTTTTTTTTGCATCTACAGGAGTATCATGTGGTTTTGCACTTTGGATTGGTTTATATGATGGATTACATTTATAGATTTGCATATGTTAAGTCAAACTCGTGTGCCTGGGATAAAGCCTACTGGATCACAGTGAATGATCTTTTTGATATGTTTTTGAAGCCAATTTACTAAGATTCTTTTGATAATCTTTGCACCTGTGTTCCTCAACGAGACTGGCCTAAGGTTTTGTTTTTTAAGTATAACTCTATTAGGTTTTGGGATTAGAATATGAGCTTCTTAGATTTGGAAGTGTTCTTCCTTCGCTATTATATGTACAGTTTAGAGTATTGGTGTTAATTGTTCTTTAAATGTCTGTTAGAATTCTGTGCTGAATCCATCTGGTCCAGGACATTTTTGGGGGGAAGATTCGACATTACTTCATCAATTTCCTCATTTGTTATAGGACTTTTAAATAATTCAAAACTTCCTGATTCAGTTTCTGTAAGTTATGGTTACTCAGGAATTGTGCTGTCAAATTTTATGGAGTATAAGTTTTTGAAATATGACCTTATCATTCTCTAAATTTCTTGGGTGTAAGTTTTGATAACTCCATTTTCATTTCTAATTTTGTTAATTTGGGTTTTCTCTCTCCTGATTTTGGTTAATTTAGCTAGGAGTGTGCCAATCACTGATGTTTTCAAAGAACAATCTTTTTGTCTGGTGGATTCATTGTATCTATAATTTTCCTTATCTCAGTTTCTGATATTTCTCCCATGATTTTGCTAATCTCCTCTCTTTTGTTTTTTAGGATTGAATTGCTGCCCTATTGTCTCTGAGTCTTTAGGCTGTATATTATCTACTTGTTTCATTTCTATTTTTTTTTTTTTGGTATAGGCGTTAAGTGCCATAAACTTCCTTCTTAGGAAAGTGTTCATTGTGTCCCAGACATTTTGACATGTTGTATTTTCATCATCGTTCACTTCTAGGAAATTTTGAATTTCCTTTTTGATTTATTCCTGAACCCATTTCTCATTCAGCATTATAGTGCTTAGGTTTTAAGAATTAGTGTATTTTCTGCTGTTTGTTCTGTTGCAGATGTCAAGCTTTTAGACCATGGTAGTCTGGGAGGGTATAGACCATAATTTCAGCTTTCCTGTATATGTGGAGATTTGTTTTGTGGTCCAATATGTGGTCTAATTTGGAGAATGTTCTGTGGGCTGCTTAGAAAATTGTGCATTCCTTGATGCTTGGATGGAGTGGTCAATACATTCTGTAAGGTCCATTTCAGGAAAGGTTTGATTCGGTTCCAACATATCTCTGTTAAGTTTTTGGCCTGTTGATCTATCCCACGTTGAGAGTGCAGTATTTAAATCCCCAGGTATTATTGTTTTGGGATAGACTTACTGTTTTAGACATTGTAGCATTTGCTTAATGAATGTGAAGGAGTCCATATTAGGTGCACATATGTTCAGTATTGTGAACTCTTCCTGGTGAATTTTACCTGTGACTAAAATGTAGTATCCTTCTGTATCTCTAATGACTTTCTTTCGTTTGGAATCCACTTTGCCAGATAGCATAATGGCTACACCTGCTTGTTTCCTGGTTCCATTATCTTATAGAATTTTTGACCAGCCTTTTACTTTTAGAATGTGCCTATCTTCTGTGGTGAGATGTGTTTCCAGTAGGCAGCAGATGGATGGGTTGTGATTTCTAATCCATGTTTGTAACCTGTATCTTTTGATTGGTGAGTTAATGCCATTGACATTTAGTGTTATACTGGAGAAATTACTTTTACTTCCTGACATTTTTTGTGTTTAGTGACTTTCATAAATATATTATTCAGCTTGTAGTTTTGGTGGTATTATCTTCTCTCTGTCTTCCTGGATATGATTGTTCTTTTCCTCAAGCTGAGTATATTTTCTAGCGTTTTCTTGTAGGTGAGGTTTGGTGGTCATGTAAGCCTTCAAGTTGTGTCTATGTTCGAAAATTTTTCTTTCAATCAATCTTGACTGATATTTCTGCTGGGTATTTCAGCCTGGGTAGAAATTTGTGCTCATTCAATACTTGAAGCATGTCTCTCCAAGCTCTCCTGGTTTTTACTGTTTCCATTGAAAAAACATTTGTTATTTTAATAGGTTTACCTTTAACAGTGACGTGTTTGTTTCTCTTTAATCTCTCAGTCCATTCTCTTTGTCTTGTATTTGTAGTGTGTTGACTGTTATTTGTTGTGGTGACTGTCTATTTTGGTCATATCTGTTTGGTGAGTGGAATGCATCCTGTATTTGGATGGCCTCTCTTTCTTTCGATGAGGAAAGTTTTCCTTTATGATACTTCAAAAATTTTCCTCAGGTGTGGTATTTTGGGATTTTTGTTCTGTTGTTCCATGAATGCGCACGTTAGGCTTCTTCAACGTGTCCATTATCTCTTGAATATTCCTCTGAAGTATTTTTTTGGCTTTAACAACCTCTTCAATTGAACTAGTTAGTTCTTCCACTTTGTCTTCAAGATCTGATATTCTATTTTCTGCTTTCTTAGTTCTACTGATAAGACTTTCTGTTGATTTCTGGGTTGAAGACAGCTTGTCTTTTAGTTTGAGTTTAAAGTCTGCTTCCTTTCTGTTCTTTCAACTGCTTTTCTCACCTCTTCCAAGTGCCTGTTGTGTTCCTGTTCTGAGTGGTTGATGAGGTTAATTCCTGCTAGATTTCCTCTTTCATTGTTTTGATCATAGTAATGATCAGTCTTTGAAAATTATTATTTTGGGTTTGGCTTTCTGGCTATTTTCTGTGAGTTTGTTCTGGCTGAATTCTATCATTATGGGGTTCATTCTTTTGGTAGATTTGTTGTCTTGGTTTTTGTTTCTCATGGATTTGTGCTGTGACCTGGGCATTTTTGTTTCATCTCTTACGACTTTCTTTTCCTTTCTGCGTGTTTTCGACTGAACCGAATTAGACAGTATTACTACACTTGAGCAGTTATTGCTAGTGTTTGCCTTGGAGTTGGGTACGCTTGTCTGGTGTTGGTGTTATTTCCTAGATGAGGTTATTGGACTACTAGTACATCAGTTTAGTCAGGTATAGTAGACAGGGAATGAAGATTACTGAGGTAGTGCACTTTTTAGACTTACTTCCTTGGTGATATGTGAGAGTGAATGGTATAGTTGTATGGGTTTTGGGGTGGATATATGGAAATGTTAAACTACAGCCAGTGACTAATAATTGAGAGTAACAAGAGGGTAAAAAAGTTTACTTATCTTAGAGCTGGATGGAAAGATTCTTTCTCATATGATGGGATGATTTTAGAGGAACTCAGATGAATGGTGTTGGTCCCCTAGAGCTTTGCTTGGGTTTTCTCTGGACTCTTTGAATTCTGACAAGCTGGGAGTCTGCTCTGGTCTGGGTCCAGGGCAAACAGTCAGAGAGTGGCTAGTGGGGTGCACAGATAACCTGGGCCCTGGGGCATGGTCTATGGGCCTTACCTGAGGAGCAGGGAGTCAGCCCTGGTGTGGTCAGGGTCAGGATACAAAAAAGGAAGGTTCCTTTTCATTAGGCTAGCAGGCCACCCTGAGGATAGTTCCTGAAGCTCACTAGCCCCACTTTGTGGCCACATCAGGATTTTATAGCCTTTAGCAGTCAGAAAAAAACTGGAGAAGCAAAGGGGATAACTCTTACAAAGCCAATTTCACAAGATACATGGTGACATGGTTATGGTTTGGATCTTTACTCATGATACAGAAATGGATGTTAAGGCCATTGGTAATACTAAAGTGACCCACCCACACTGATTAGGCACTTGCCTCTATGAGCAATTTTTGCATTTTAATGTGTCTCTCAGTCTGTAAGAGGCTTAATTGTCGAACATGTCCCCTAAGGCAAGTAAGTTTCTCTTCCTGAAGAATGAAGCAATTTTACTCCTGCTGAGCAGTGAGGTGGGTCCATAGGTAAGCAAGGATCATAATTTGATTACTCCACTGCTCTAAATCCCATCATTCCTCCCTTCTGAGACCCTGAAATCAGGAGGAGCTCATGGTGTGATGCTTGGTTCACTGTACAGAAAGGGATGTGAGGGCAGTAGAATGCTGCACTTAGGGTGCTGACAGGCTCTGCAGTGACTTTTCCATGAAAAGACTCTAGAAGGCTGAGTCTGCACCAGGGAAGAGGGATGGAAGAGGGATGGAAGTAGCATCTCTTTTCAGTGTCCACAGTCTCTGTAGTGGTTACTGTCTGTGATGCCTTGAAATGCCACTGAGACTCAAGGAACGTAACGGGAGAAAATGAAGATTTATTCAGCTTATGGTTTCAAAGGGCAGATATATTCCACTAAAGCAGAAAAGGCATGGGTGGCAGAATCTGTCAGATGTTTAAAGAATCAGCCATCATGGAGTCTCAGAGAGCAAAACTGCAGAGTGTAAGAGCAGATTCTCCTTGGGAAAGCAGGGATGAAATAACCAACCTGAAGGCCCAGCTCCTGTGACCTACCTTCCTCCAGCAACATTCAATCTCCTAAAAGGGCCATGACCTCCCCCCAAAAAAACAGTGATTCAAACACATGAACTTTTTGGAGAGACCTCATATTCAAACCACAGGAGTCTCTGATTATGAATGATTGATGAAAGAGTCTGTGAGAGGAAGAGAAGTCCTGATGTGAAGGAAGAAGTTAGGGCTCATTAGAAGTCTATAGAGTAAACATTGTACAAGGGCTTGATGAAAGAAGTCAGTGCCTATGGTAGGATGTGACTCCCTGAGAGATAATTTGGGGATATGAAAGACAGGCACACACATGTATGAGGAAGTTATGAAGGGCTAAGTGACTTTGTGAGAGACTTAATGGGTTCTGAGGCATGTCTCAGTCTCTAGTGATCTGACACTTAAGGCAGGGAGTCTTGAGAGTAGTGCAAAGTAGGATGGGATGCATGTCAGGGCTAGAAGTGCATGCCACCGCCATTTCTGCTTGGCATTTTCACGTGGCAAAGCCTTAAGTCCTAAGCTATCACTCCAGGCCTGAAAGCCAGGTCCCAAGGATAGTGAGGGAGATGCGGGAAGACCTAAAACATGTAGATATGGTCTGTGGAGAGTATCAGACAGAATGAGACAACAGGGAAACTTAAGAGGAGTTCAGAAGATAGATGATCATTTCACTCTGTAGTCTTGAAAGTGTCTTGTCAGCTGATGGTCAACACCAACATTTCCACCACAAATAATTTGAAGTCTGGGCATATATGGGCCCTTTCTTCTTTGCAGTGGCATTTCAGAGAATATTAAAATAGTAATATATTTCAGATAATATTGCAAGTTTGAGAGACTGGCCAGTCCCTTAAGAAGGGGAAGAAAAATGTGAGGAGCTGCCAAATGTAAAGGCATGGACTTGATTGAGGCGGGGTAGACAGACAGAGAAGAATGTTAAGAAGAGTTGGAAAGGGCAATGAGACTCCCACTCTGAGGTCTGATGAGTGTCTTTTCAGCCCAGAATCAAAGTTTCTGGTTACAACACAGTTAGTAGCATTTTCTGTGAAATTTGAGAATACCCCTTCTATATAGTGAAATGATATCAAAATAGGAAAGAAAAATAGTTAGAAAGTCATAAATGTACACATGTATACAGTTTTAACTGTGACTTTAATGATTTTTTACTTATTAAGTTGAAGTTTTCTTGCTATTATTAGATAAGCCATCATGAAAAGATCTAAGAGGGAACACAATACACTCTGGAAGCTAGACATGGTGAGTTCCTGGGGTTTATTCAGAAGGATACAGTCGCCTTTCTCCCATTTTGTGAGCCACTCTGGGGTTGTCACCTGCATGTCCAAATCTTGTCCTTGGAGCACCTCTCTTTGTCTCTGCTACCACTTACCCATCTTTGCCTAGTGTGTCTCAGTTTTCCCACCTTTCACTCAGGCCCTATTGTTGGTAAGACTGGCTGAACTCAGGATTCCCACTCGATAGCTTGGTGACCTTCATTAGGTACTTCCCTTCTCTGAGCAATTTCACTATCTGTGTGTGTGTCATTTGTAAATGTGTGTGTATATATATATATATATTCTTGCTTTGTAAGTGTTTGTGTGTTTGGCAACAGGGTAGATGCTAGAGACTCCTATATGTTAGGTATGTTCTCTGCCCCTGAAAGTTTGATGATATGCTTTTCCAAAAAAACAGCTTAGATCATGCTGCCCTTGAATCTGAAATCCTTTCATCCGCCTTATCATTTCGCTGCATCATCAGAGCTAGCTTTGGGTCCTTCTTTCTCCCAGTGAAGAGAGGAAGCCAGGACATTAACTGTCTCACACTTTTTTGCACTACCTGGTTCTCCAAAATCCTCCAGCAGGTACCTTCTGTCAGGAGCTTTGTGGGTGTTTGAGATGTACAAAAGCAATGAATGTTGCTTTGTTGTCCTGCAACAAACCAAAGTCTTTGTGACATGAGCAGATCCAACTATAGAGAAAAGATATGCTTGGAGACAGATGTCTAGAAGTGACAGAAGTTGCACTTGGAGGCACCTATATAGGCCTTTGTTAGGACAGACAACCCCTAGACATTTGAGGGGATATGTAGTTTGCCAGCTTACTTCCCCTCTAATTTAGGCAAGAAACAAACCAGGTTGCTTAGGGTCATCACACCAACATACAGGAGCTGTGGTTAGGGAGATGGGACAGAAGATCCTAGTCTTAAAGTATCCTGAATGTATGTCTGTTTCATCCTTCAGTTTTTAGTACATTTGGGGTTGATTTCTGATACCCGAGCCACATGGAGCAGAGGTTGAGATGTATGAGCAAGAGTAATGATTGCTGACTGTGAGCTTACACCAGGCTAGTCAGGTCAAAAGGTCAGCTATAAATAGGTCTGTATCTCATGGTTCATGTACAGTGATCAGTGGAAAATTTTCAGAAGTCAGTTATGTCTGTCTTTCAGTTATTCTAGAAATGATGTTCAAGTCACCAGTTTTAGGTATAGTTACCCACCCTTAGCTATTGTGCCATCTATGAAGTCCTGGAATATTACAGTAGTTTTAATATGCATTCTCTGTTGACTAAGGATATGGAATAATTTTAGTTGTTCATTAGACATTTGGATTTCTTTTAAAACCAAATTTCCTACTCCTTTACTGCGTAGATTTTTTTTCTTGAAGTCAGTTTGTTGTGTTCTTTTCTTTTTTATTATTATTATATACATTCTTTATTATTTCCGCTCATACAAACTTAATAGGTACACCAGTTCCCTCCCTCCCTCCTCCTCCCCCCAAACGCCCTGCTCCCCCTACCCTCACCCCTCCCTCCCCATCCCCCAGTGCCTCCCCCCCAATTCCCAGAGAGTCCTTTATTGTGCATGCCTGACTCCTTTTGGTCCTCCTCTCCGATGACGTACAAGGACCCAGTGGCATTTCCCTGAACCCTTTCCCGAGTTCCCCTTAAGCATAGGAACACTACTGTGGCTGTCAATTCCTTGCCTCCAAGGATCTTGGTGCCTTTAGCAGATGCTAGACTTTCTAAGGTCAATAGTGTGTTGGACATTGTGCAGGGCATGCAAAGTCCACTTATGATTGCTTCGGCCCTAACTAGTGTGGAGAATCTTACAAAACATTGCTCCTCCCATCCTTTTGCTCTTACAATCTTACCGCCCCCTCTTCCGCAAATGTCCCTGAGCTTCAGGATGGAGAGAGATTAGGCGGGCCTAGTTCTATGTGGTTGATATAGAGTCTCTGAAGTTCTGGATTGTGGTTTGTTGATTTTCTTTTGCAGTTTTGCTGCTCCTGCAATGCCCTTCACTCCATCCTGATGGGCACTGTATGTCACTCTCTGGCCAGAGACAAAAAGCTGTTAAACTGAAGTCTTGTTATAATAGCACATTCAAGGGTATATGTAATAAAAGTAGGAAACCTCAGTGAGAAAGGGGTCAATCACCCATTTGCAAAATGGTTACTTTTTATCTGCCAGACTATATGCCCTCCCCTTCTGGTGAGATCATACCCAGTCAGTTGTAAATGATCAGGAACGAAGGTCTGTGAACTTAACCAGGTGTCACATTACTTACTTGCATTCCTTGATGGAGGCCTGTTTTCTCTGCTGTAACTTGGTTCCCTCTCTCCTTGTTACTAGTGTGGCCCTCCTACCCCATCTCGCCTGATCGTAATCCTTGCAATTACTGTATTACATAGGTTTACCTTTGAGTGTCTCAAGGTGGGGTGGGTGAGTTTGGTACTTGGAGCCACCTATTAGGGAGTACATATGGCGCTTAATTTTCTGGATTTGGGATACTTCACTTAATGTAATTGTTTCTAATGACATCCATTTCCTGGCAAATTCCAGTAATTCATCATTTTTGATGGCTGAGTAGTACTCCATTGTATAGATGTACCAAAATTTCCTTACCCACTCAACTGTTGAACATTTGGGTTGATTCCATGACTTTGGTATTGTAAACAGTGCTGCTGTGAACTTGGTCGTGCTTGTGCTAGCGAGGTGAACCTCTGCTGCATGGTGGGTTATTCTCAAAAGTGGGATAGCAGGGTCATATGGAATTTCAATCTTTAATTTCTTTAAGAATCTCCAGATGGCTCGCCAGAGTGGCTGTATGAGACTGCATTCCCACCAGCAATGTAAGAGAGTTCCCCTCTCTCCACATCCTCTCCAGCATTTGTTGTTGTTTGTATTGTGGATTTTTGCCATCCTGACCGGGGCGAGATGATATCTCAGGGAAGTTTTGATTTGCATTTCCCTGATGGCTAAAGAAGTGGAGCATTTTTTAAGATATTTGTTACACATTTTAATGTCATCCCTGGTAAATTTTCTTTTAAGTTCCCATTTTTTAATTGGGCCATTGTTTTCCTTGGAGTTTAGTTTTCTAAGTTCTTTGTGCACTCTGGACAGTAGAGCTCTATCAGATATGTGGTTAGTGAAGATTTTCTCCCATTCTGTGGGTTGCCTTTGAGCTGGTGTTACAATCTCTTTATCTGAACAGAAGCTCTTTAATTTCACAAGATCCCAACTGTTGAGAGTTGGTAGCAGTGACTGTGCCATTGGATGTCTGTTTAGGAAATGTTGGCCTAGCCCAATCAGCTCGAGGGAGTTCCCTATCCTTTCAACTATGGTTTTTATAGTCTCTGGCCTTATATCAACGTCCTTGACCCATTTGGAATTAAGTCTTGTACATGGTGACAAGTATGGGTCCAGCTTTAATCTTCTGCATATGGAGATCCAGTTTTGTCAGCACCATTTCTTGAAGATGCTGTTATTTGGCCCCTTTGTCAAAGATCAAATGGCTGTAATTTTGTGGGTTTATGTCTGGGTCTTCAATCCTTATCCATTGATCTGTGTGTCTATTTTGGAGCCAGTTGCAAGCTGTTTTTATAACTATGGATTTGTAGTATAGACTAAGGTTTGTTATGGTAATACCTCCAGCAGTGTTTTTGTTACTCAGGATTGTCTTTGCTGTCCTGGGTCTTTTGTGCCTCCATATGAATTTTGAGATTATTTGGTCAACTTCTTTATAGAATTGCTTTGGGATTGTAATTGGTATACCATTGAATTTGTATAATGCCTTTGGTAAGATGGTCATTTTTATGATGTTGATTCTGCCAATCCAGGAACATGGGAGGTCTTTCCACCTTCTGGTGTCTTCTGCAATTTCTTTAGAGTTTTAAAGTTTTCATTGTAAAGGTCTTTTGCCTCCTTGGTTAGGTTTATACCAAGGTATTTCATTTTTTTAGGGGCTACAGTAAATGGGATTGTTTCTCTCAAGTCTTTTTCACTTCTTTCAGTCTGGGCATATAGGAAGGCCACTGATTTTTGCACATTTATTTTGTATCCTTCCACCCTGCTGAACTTCTCAATTAGTTCCAGGAGCTTCCTGGTGGAATTTTTGGGATCCCTCAGGTATAAGATCATGTCATCTGCAAATAGGGGTAGCTTGACTTCTTCCTTGCCGGTTTGAATCCCTCTTATGCCCCTTTCTTGTCTTATGGCTTTAGCTAAGACTTCAAGTACAATATTGAATAGATGTGGTGACTGAGGACAGCCTTGTCTAGTTCCTGATCGAAGTGGGAATGCTTCCAGTTTTTCTCCATTGAGCATAATCCTTGCTGTGTGCTTGTTGTATACAACTTTTATTAAATTGATAAAGGTTCCTTCCATTTCTACTGTCTCTAGCGTTTTGATCATAAAAGGCTGTTGGATCTTGTCAAAAGCTTTTTCTGCATCTATCGAGAGTATCATGTGGTCTTGGACTTTGGACTGGTTTACATGATGAATTACATTTATTGATTTGCGTATGTTGAACCAACCTTGTGTGCCAGGGATAAAGCCTTCTTGGTCCCTGTGAATGATCTTTCTGATATGTTTTTGAATCCTTTGTATATTGTTAGCAGTGCTACTGTGCATTGTATGGCTGACAATGTTTTGTTTTTTTTTTTTTTTTTCTCATTCCGGGAGTTTTCTCTTCTTTTGTCTGACAGGTTCTTTTGATATACAGAAGGTCTTTTGTCTTTTGATCCGATTTTTTTTATTGCTGTTTTTCTCTTCTGTGCTACAAGTATTTTTTGTTCAAATCCATACTGAAGGCAATGTGTTGGAAGTCTTGAATTTTAAGATTATTATGTCCAGGTCCTTGGTCTCTGGACTTAAAACACTGGCCAAAGTGAAACACAGGGTGATAAATGTCCAATCAGTTACGTAGAGGACGATTAGGGGATGGCTTTCCCAGACCTTCAGTTTCTTAATGAAACTGTCATAGGAACTTCTTATCTGGCTCAACAATATTCAAGAAGCTTTGGAGAGGAACTTTGGTACATTTCTGAAATCCAAATTGTGTGTAAGAAGATGCAGGAAAATTAGAAGATGGAGGTCATCATCCTTGGATGGTTTATTGGAGGTAGTCATTGACTTATATGACATGCTGTCTCAAAAAACAAGAGAATTATGGACAGTGTTACCTAAATTGTACTTGATGGTAGCCTACACTTCCACACCAGATAGAGGACTTTTGGTTTCCTGCAAGAGATACTCGGTGAGTACATGGCAAACTCCCAAGCAGGCAGGGAAACTGTGTCTTCATATTTCATTGTAGATACCCAGACTGATACCCTCAATGTGCTTGGTCCCCTTAAGTGATGGCCACAGACTTGTCTGGCTTGGGGCATAGGGAATGATTTTTCGGTCTTGTGTCCTAGAGGCTCTGCTCTGCCATAAGGCATGCTGTGGTGTCATGGCTTGAAATGTCAGTTGTCATTTTTCCCCTGTGAAATCTGAGGGAAGCCCAGCACCTTCTTTGAAACTTCCTGTGTTCTTTTGCACAATGGGACATTTTCATATCCTATTAGTGTGGTGAAATGGAAACCATAGGTAACATCTCTGGATCCCTTAAATCGATGCCACAGTGTGAATGAAGCTTGGTGTACTGTACAGAATGGGAAGATGATTTCAATAAGTGTGGTATAGGGTAGTTACTCTCTCCTTGTTTCCTTGAGTCGTATGGTTAAATCTGTGCTGAAATTTTCTTTTCATAAAGGCCAGGGTCTGGAATTCACGTGTAAAGTATTTGTACCTGTAGAGTACTTGATTAGTGCACATGGAGCCCTTGAATTTATGGACAGTGTTACCTAAATTGTACTTGATGGTACATTTTTCAAATCCAAATTGTGTGTAAGAAGATGCAGGAAAATTAGAAGATGGAGGTCATCATCCTTGGATGGTTTATTGGAGATAGTCATTGACTTATATGACATGCTCTCTCAAAAAACAAGAGAATCAAAACTCTAGTTCTGTCCTTCAGATTTAAACATCCTCAATATCTATTCTCTGGTAAAATATTGACTGCTAACTTTTTCACCTGAGTTGATGTCTTGAAAAATATATTAAATGCCAAAATGGGAAACATGGAGGTTCCCAAGTATCAACATGACTGGGTGGAGAATCAACCTCTTTTGAATTCTCTGCTAAATAGGAATATGTGGACCAAGCAAAGTTCAAATAGAGTGAACAGGAAGGAAATCATGAGTTATGGCTTTCAGCAGTACACTCTTGTTTTCCAGAATATTCTGCCGATGAGCATATTCCAGCTCCCACACCACCTTTGCCTCCATTGTCCAAGACACAGTACTTGAAGTCTGGATGGCCTTTCCTTTTCTGCCTCGATTCCTGTCTATGTCATCTGTTTCCACTGAGATTTCCAGGTTTTTGAGAAGTGGACTTTGAAATTTTTCCCCTGGTGTGGTGACAAATTCAGGAAAGTACCACCTCTCTGAAAGAATTTCTAAACATTATCCTTTCCTTTCAACAGTAAGTTCATCTTTGTTTTCTTCCCCATAGCATGTGTAAGAAAAAGTGCTTTGTTATGTTTTCCTCTGATGGTCCAGATTCTGTTTGGGAAAATTTCATATGAGGGTAACCTGCTCAGAGTCACTAGACCCAATGTGAACTGTCATTCTGCCTCAATTTAACTGTTTCATGTATTAATTGTTTGGAATTTGGACAATGCAAGTGGTAATATGTCCACTTTAAATCACTGCTTTTTTTTAAAGAACTTTGGAGTTTCAATATTCACTGTGTCTTTCTTCCCTTATTTAAGGGTTAGTTATTGTTCTTTCAAATTTACTGTGCCATCCTGAAGACTGTCAATGAATAGGCAGTCTTGATGGACCTGGGGACCATTAAGAAATGATTGAGCATGGGCAGCAGGTTTTGTTTGTATTGAAATTCCTTTTAAAAATCTTGAATCATGTTTTCATGAATCACTGTCTCTGAAACACATAACCTACATTATATGTTTGTATTTATTTTTCTGTCTTTTGTGGTAGAAATCAAATGTAGTTTTTGTGACATTCCAGTGTACTCTGAGCTCCCATTTACTGTGCTCAAACTAAAGACTTGCTTTAAGAGACCCGTGTTCTTGGAGGGACCAATGTCCTTTGAGGACATAACTGTCAACTTCACCTGGGAGGAGTGGCAGTACCTAGATGCTGCTCAAAGGACTCTCTACAGGGATGTGATGCTAGAAACCTATAAGAAACTTTTTTTTGGGTGAGTCTCACTGTACTTTGAAAACTTGAGTTCCAATTACTTTTGTCAGATTGGACAAAGTATGAGTTATGCTTGCTTTGTGCAGGTGTGGTATTGCAGGTAGTAAGACTGTACCTTGCAAAGTTCCTGAGGTCAAGTAAACATAGAGATGACGACTTTTTTTTAACATTTTTTATTATTATTTCCGCTCATACAAACGTAATAGGTACACCAGTTCCCTCCCTCCCTCCTCCTCCCCCCGACCCCCCTACTCCCCCTACTCTCACCCCTCTCTCCCCATCCCCCAGTGCCTCCCGCCCCAATTCCCAGAGAGTCCTTTAATATGCATCCCTGACTCTCCTCTGGGCCCTCCTCTCCGATGACATACAAGGACCCAGTGGAATTTCCCTGAACCGTTTCCCATGTTCCCCTTAAGCATAGGAACACTACTGTGGCTGTCAATTCCTTGCCTCCAAGGATCTTGGTGCCTTTAGCCGATGCTAGACTTTGTGAGGTCAATAGTGTGTTGGACATTGTGCAGGGCATGCAAAGTCCACTTATGATTGCTTTGGCCCTAACTTGTGTGGAGTATCTTGCAAATCATTGCTTCTCCTATCTTTTTGCTCTTACACTCTTACCGCCCCTCTTCTGCAAATTTCCCTGAGCTTCAGGATAGAGAGAGATTAGTCTGGCCTAGTTCTAGGTGGTTGATATAGAGTCTCTGAAGTTCTGGATTGTGGTTTGTTGATTTTCTTTTGCAGTTTTGCTGCTCCTGCAATGCCCTTCACTCCATCCTGATGGGCACTGTATGTCACTCCCTGGCCAGAGACAAAAAGCTGTTAAACTGAAGTCTTATTATAAGAGCACATTCAAGGGTAGATGTAATAAAAGTAGGAAACCTCAGTGAGGAAGGGGTCAATCACCCATTTGCAAAATGGTTACTTTTTATCTGCCAGACTATATGCCCTCCCCTTCTGGTGAGATCATACCCCCTCAGTTGTAAATGATCAGGAGCGAACGTCTGTGAACTTAACCATGTGTCACATTACTTACTTGCAGTCCTTGATGGAGGCCTATTTTCTCTACTGTAACATGGTCACTTCTCTCCTTGTTTCTGGTGTGGCCCTCCAACCCCATCCCTCCTGTTCATAATCCTTGCAATTACTGTAGGTAATACATAGATTTACCTATGAGTGTCTCAAGGTGGGCTGGGTGGGTTTGGGAATGAAGGCTCATGCAGCCACTCTGGCGAACCGTCTGGAGATTCTTAAAGCAATCAAAGATTGAAATGACATATGACCCTGCTATTCCACTTCTGGGAATAACCCCCCATACAGCAGAGGTTCACCTCGATAGCACAAGCACGACCATGTTCATAGCAGCACTGTTTACAATAACAAAGTCATGGAATCAACCCAAATGTCCAACAATTGACAAGTAGATAAGGAAACTGTGGTACATCTATACAATGGAGTTCTACTCAGCCATCAAAAATGATGAATTACTGGAATTTGCTGGGAAATGGAAGTCATTAGAAACAATTATATTAAGTGAAGTATCCCAAACCCAGAAAATTAAGTGCCATATGTACTCTCTAATAGGTGGCTCCTAGTACCAAACCCACCCAGCCCACCTTGAGATGCCGACTTTTTAATGAGGTATCTAGCAGATGTAATAGAAATGCTGTGCTAGAGTCCATGGGTCTGCAAGGGTACACGGTAATGAAACCCCTCTTAGATTGAAAAAAAAAGGTCTGTGGAGGTGGTTCAGTGGGTAGAACTTTGACATTACCAGGGAAAGAATCAGATTTCATATCATTACATGCTATATGGAAAGGTTATTTACCAGTGGCACAGGCTGGGAATTCCGGCACTGAAGATAGTCGTGGGGAATTTCAAAGGATGCAGTAAGGTGACAGAGAGAGTTGATATCCTATTTTACCTTTGGGCTCCTCAGTCACACATACTCAAGTACACTCCAGAGCACATGTAGAAAGAGCCACCCTCCAGCAAAACAGATACATAAACACACACACACACACACACACACACACACACACACACACACACACACACACACGCATGCATGCACGCTCACACGCACACTCCATTAAAATCTACAAGCAACGGGAAAAAAGGAATAATGGGCTGGTGACACGGCCAGGAGCGCAAAGGTGTTTGGCACCATCCAGAGGACCTGAGTTTGAAGGATACAAGAAGAAAATCTGTCCTGAAATCCTCCGCATGTGCTGCACAACTAAGCGAGATGTGCGCCCTCACTCTAACAGAGAAAAAAAAGGAATGAAGAGATGAATGGTTTGGAGAAAGAAAGCATGGGAATAACAGAACCTTCCAGGTGCAAAAGGGATGAAGCACTGATATTAAGTATGAAATAAGCATAAATTCATCTCATTGGAATTTGTAGGAACAAAGTTGTTATAAGAAGATGAAAAAGATCAAAACACAACCTGGTAGCTGGAGGAATGTGTCAGCAAGTACAAGTACCTGTGTGCAAACTTGACCACCCAGGTTCAAAACCTAGAGCCCAGAAGGGAAAAGCAGTGCACCACATTCATAGACATGTATATGCAATAACACAAATATTTGTGCCAAAGGAAAGCACACACACACACACACACACACACACACACACACACACACACACACACACGCAGAGGAAATCCTGACATATTTCAATGAAAAAATGGAAATTCAATCTTTATACCAAGACAAAAACATCACAGATACACACACACACACACACACACACACACACACACACACACACACAAATGATATCACACATTTCATGTGCAAATCTCATCAGAACCACTGCTGAAAAGTAAAGGATCCACTTGCAGAAATTCAGAGAAACAGTTTTCACATGCAATGATTATGCACAGTAAAGTCTCTATCTCTGAGTAACTCTAAAAATCATAGACTTACATAGGTATATTTTTTCTTTTTTTTAAACTCTTTTTTTTATTTATTTTTGTGCTCATACAAATGTAATAGGTACCACTGTCCCCTCCCTCCCTCCACCCCTCCCTGGACCTCCCTGCTCCCTCCCCCCCTTTCCCCTTCCTTTTCCCCCTCCCTCTCCTTCTCCCAGTGCCCCTCCCCCCATCTCTGAAGCTTCCTTTAACATGTATGTCAAAATTTCCTCTGGGTCCTCCTCTCTGATGAGGTGTAAGGACTCAGTTGCATTTCCTAGAACTCTTTCTTATGTTACCCTTAAGTATAGGAACACTATTGTGACTGTTAATCCTTGCTTCTAAGGATCCTAGTGCCTTTAGTCCATGCTAGACTTTGAGGGGTCAATGATAAGTTGGTCATTGTGCAAATCATGCAGAGTCCTATTATAATTGCTTTGGCCCTAACTTGTGTGGAGTATATTGCATATCATGACTCCTCCCATCCTTGTGCTCTTACAATCTTACCGCTCCCTCTTCCGCAAATTTCCCTGAGCTTCAGGATGGGGAGAGATTAGGCAGGCCTGATTCCAGGTGGTTGATATAGAGTCTCTTATGTTATGAGTTATGGTTTGTTGATTTTTTTTTTCAGTTTTCCTGCTCCTGCAATCCCCTTGGACACATCCTGATGGGTATTGGATGTCACCTCCTGGCCAGAGATAAAAAGCTGTTAAATTGGAGTCTTATTATAAGGATAGATTCAAAGGTAGATGGAATAAGAGTAGGAGACTGCGGTGAAAGGTAAATCAGTCTCCCATTGTAAAATGGTTACCTTCTGTCTGACAGACTATGCCCTCCCATTCTGGTAAGATCATTCCCCATCAGTTGCAAGTGACCAGGAAGAACAGTCTGTGAGCTTATCCAGATGTCTCATTGCTTACTTGCAGTCCTTGATGGTGGACTATTATCTCTCCTGTAACATGATCCCCTCTCTCCTTGTTTCTGGCGGGGCCCTCCTTGCCCTTCTCTGCTGTATATAATCTTTGCAATTAATGTAGGTACTAGAGAGATTCATCTTTGAGTGTGTCTCTAAGTGGGTTTAGTACCTATTAGTGAGTACAGACGGTGCTTAATTTTCTGTGTCTGGGATACTTCACTCAATATAATTGTCTCTAATTCCATCCATTTCCTGGCATTTTCATGACTGAGTAATACTCCATTGTATAAATGTACCACATTTTGCTTATCCACTCGTCAACTGTTGGACATTTGGGTTGATTACATGACTTTGCTATTGTAAACAGTGCTGCTATGAACATGGTTGTGCTTCTGCTATTGAAGTGAAGTTTTTGCTGTATGGGGGGTTATTCCCAGAAGTGGAATAGCATGGTAATATGGCAATTCAATCTTTAATTCTTTCAGAATCACCAGATAGCTCTCCAGAATGGTTGTATGAGCGTGCATTCCCACCAGCAATGCAGGAGAGTTCCCCTCTCTCCACATCCTCTCCAGCATTTGGTGGGGTTTGTATTATGGATTTTTGCCATCCTGACCGGGGTGAGATGATATCTCAGGGAAGTTTTGATTTGCATTTCTCTGTTGGCTAAGGAAGTGGAGCATTTTTTAAGATATTTGTTAGACATTTTCATTTAGTCCTTGGTAAAGTTTCTTTTAAGCTCCAAAGCCCATTTTTTAATTGGGCCATTTGTTTCCTTGGTGTTTAGTTTTCTAAGTTTTCTGTGCACTCTGAATAATAGAGCTCTATCAGATATGTGGTTAGTGAAGATTTTCTCCCATTCTGTCGGTTGCCGTTGTGCTTGAGTTACAAACACTTTATCTGAACAGGACCTCTTTAATTTCATAAGATCCCATTTGTTGAGTATTGGTTGTATGGACTGCGCTATTTGATTTCTGATTAGGAACTGTTGGCCTAGTCCAATCAGCTCGAAGGATTTCCCTACCCTTTCACCTAAGGTTTTTAGAGTCTCTGGCCTTATATTGAGGTCCTTGATACATTTGGAATTAAGTCTTGTACATGGTGACAAGTATGGGTCAGTTTTAATCTTCTGCATGTGGACATCCCAGCACCATTTGTTGAAGACGCTGATCTTTTTCCATTGGATTTTTGTGCCCCTTTGTCAAAGATCAAATGGCTGTAATTTTGTGGGCTTACATCTGGGTCTTCAACCCTTATCCATTGATCTGTGTGTCTATTTTGTAGCCAGTACCAGGATGTTTTTACAACTATCGATTTGTAGTATAGACTAAGGTTTGGTATGGTGATACCTCTAGCAGTGTTTTTGTTACTCAGGATTGTCTTTGCTATCCTGGGTCTTTTGTGCCTCCGTATGAATTTTGAGATTGTTTGGTCAACTTCTTTAAAAAATTGCTTTGGGATTTTAATTGGTATAGCATTGAATTTTTATAATGTCCTTTGGTAGGATGGTCATTTTTACGATGTTGATTCTGCCAATCCAGGAACATGGGAGATCTTTCTACCTTCTGGTGTCTTCTGCAATTTCTTTCTTCAGGGTTTTAAAGTTTTCATTGTAAAGGTCTTTTACCTCCTTGGTTAGGTTTATACCAAGGTATTTCATTTTTTTAGGGGCTATAGTGAATGGGATTGTTTCTCTCAGGGCTTTTTCACTTCTTTGATTCTCGGCATATAGGAATGCCACTGATTTTTGTACATTTATTTTGTATACTGCTACCCTGCTGAACTTCTCAATTAGTTCCAGGAGTTTCCTGGTGGAGTTTTTGGAATCATTCAGATATAAGATCATGTCATCTGCATGTAGGGATAGCTTGACTTCTTCCTTGCCGATTTCAATCCCTTTTATGTCCCTTTCTTGTCTTATGGCTTCAGCTAAGACTTCAAGTACAATATTGAATAGAAGTGGTGAGAGTGGACAGCCTTGTCTAGTTCCTGATCGAAGTGGGAATGCTTCCAGTTTTTCCCCATTGAGCATAATCCTTGCAGTTGGTTTATTGTATACAGCTTTTATTATATTGATAAAGGTTCCTTCCATTCGTACTGTCTCTAGCGTTTTGATCATAAAAGGCTGTTGGATCTTGTCAAAAGCTTTTTCTGCATCTATCGAGAGTATCATGTGGTCTTGGACTTTGGACTGGTTTATATGATGAATTACATTTATTGATTTGCGTATGTTGAACCAACCTTGTTTGCCAGGGATAAAGCCTACTTGTTCCCCATGAATGATCTTTTTAAATCCTATTTGCTAAGACTTTGTTGAGAATCTTTGCATCTGTGTTCATCAGAGAGATTGGCCTATAGTTTTTTTTTTCAGTGAATCTTTATTAGGTTTTGGGTTTGAAATGATATTAGGTTTATACAAGGAATTTGGAAGTGTTCCTTCCTTTGCTATTTGATGGAACAGTTTAAGGAGTATTGGTGTTATTAACTGCTTAAATGTCTGGTAGAACTCTGTACTGAATCCATCTGGTCCAGGACATTTTTTGGTGAGAAGCTTCAAGATTACTTCCTCAATTTCCTCATATGTTATAGGACTATTTAAATAATTCACCACCTCCTGATTCAATTTAGGTAAGTTGTGTTTACTTAGGAATTCATCCATCTCTTTTGTGTTGTCAAACTTCACAGAGTATAAGGTTTTGAAATATGATGTTATAATTCTCTGGATTTCTTGGGTATCAGTGGTGATAACTCCATTTTCATTGCTAATTTTGTTAATTTGGGTTTTCTCTCTCTTGCTTTTGGTTAATTTAGCTAGGGGTGTGTCAATCTTATTGATTTTTTTCAAAGAACCAGCTTTTTGACTGGTTGATTTCCTCTATCATTTTCCTAATCTCAATTTCAGATATTTCTTCCTTATTTTGCTAATCTCCTCTCTTCGACTACTTTTAGGATCAGATTGCTCTAGCCTTTCTAAAGCTTTAAGCTGTATTGTTATTTATTTCTGATGTTTCCATTTTTTGATGTAGGCATTAAGAGCTATGAACTTACTTCTTAGGACAGCTTTCATTGTGTCCCAGAGATTTTGGTAAGTTGTATTTTCATTATCATTCACTTTCAGGAAATCTTGAATTTCTTTTTTAAGTTCTTCCTGAATCCAGTTCGCATTCAGCATCATGTTGTTAAGTTTCCAGGAGTTAGTGTATTTTCTGTTGTTTGCTGTGTTGTGGATTTCCAGCTTTAGGCCGTGGTGTTCTGATAAGGCACAGTTTAGAATTTCAACTTTTTTGTATATGTGTAGATTCATTTTGTGGCCCAATATGTGATCTATTTTTGAGAAAGTTCCATGTGTTGCTGAGAAAAATGTGTATTCTTTGGTGTGTGGATGAAAAGTAAGATAGAGATCTGTGAGATCCATTTCTTTAAGGGTTTGATTAAGTTCCAAAGTGTCTTTGTTAAGTTTTTGACCTGTTGATCTATCCCATGTTGAGAGGGCGGTGTTGAAGTCCCCAAGAATTATCGTTTGGGGGTTGATTTCTTACTTTAGACGCTGTAGGGTTTTCTTAATGAATGTGGAGGGGCCCGTATTGGGTGTATATATGTTCAGTATTGTGAAGTCTTCCTGGTGAATTGTACTTGTGACTAAAATGTTGTATCCATCTGTGTCTCTTATGATTTTCTTTGGTTTGAAGTCCACTTTCTCCCAAAGCATAATTGCTACCTCTGCCTGTTTCCTGGTTTCATTAGCTTGCAAGATTTTGGACCAGCCTTTCATTTTTATGATTTGCCTATCTTTTGTGGTGTTATGGTTTGTGGTTTTTTAATCCAAGTTTGTAATCTGTGTCTCTTAATCAGTGAGTTAATACCATTGACATTTAATGTTATAATGGAGAAATTATTTTTAATTCTGGACATTTTTTTATGTTTAGTGGATTTTGTAAGCGTATTGTTTGATATTTATGTTTTTGTGGTATTATACTTCCCTTCTGTCCTCCTGGATATGCTTGTTCTTTTCTTCAAGCTTGAGTATCATTTCTAGCATTTTTTGAAGGCCTGGTTTGGTAGACAAGTATCCCTTCAAGTTGTCTTTGTGCTGAAAAACTTTTCTTTCTCCCTCAATCATGACAGATAGTTTTGCTGGGTATATCAGTCTGGGTTGGCATTTTTGCTCATTTAATACTTGAAGTATGTCTCTCCAAGCTCTTCTTGCTTTTACTGTTTCCATTGAGTAGTCATTTGTTATTCTAATAGGTTTACCTTTAAAGGTGACTTGCTTTTTTTTCTCTTGAAGCTCTCAGCACCTTTTCTTTGTCTTGAATATGGAGTGTTTTGACTATTATTTGCTGTGGCAATTTAAGCTAGAGTTTTTCTTTTGATATTTTTTCTACCAGATTCTGGGGAATATGAAGGAAGGTAAAAACTCACTGAAATGATCAAGGATGCCCATCCTTTCCTGAACCAAAAGACTCTGTGCTCCCATTGATATGCTTACAGGCAAGACTCACCAGTCAATATGTATGTAATATCTGAGACCTGCTATGTAAGTGATGTTTATGCTAACAGGATAATAATGTTAACCAATGACTGTGTCATGCAAAACAATGTCCACACAAATATTTAACTTTCTTCCTGTATAAGCAGCAGAATCTTTCCCCCAAACTCTACTAAAGAAAGTGATTACAGTAGCTTTTTTTGATGATCAATTGATCAGTGTGGCATGGTGAATACACAAGTGCTCACATGCTCATGCACTCACAACCTCTTCCTACAATGTCCATACAAGGAACACTAAGAGTTGTGTCACAATAGCTGCCTTGAGTCGCAAGCATTGTCAATTCCTGAAGTATATGACCTATTTACTACATGACAACAATTTGCAAAAGGATATTGTTTTCAGTTTAGTCCATGTCCTCTTAGTAGAAGTGTGATTTCAATGGGTGAATAAAATTTATCTGATGATTCAAAGGAAGGATAAAAAAATAATGAAAAAAAAAACCAGTGTCCTCATTCAAACCCAAAGACTTAGCAATCTCAGGAAAAGTAACAGTCTAGGGAGAAGACTCAGCAGTGAAGGTGCCTATTCATAAACCTGGTGACCTGAGTCTTAAAATCATCAAGTAAATTGATGGAAGAAGATGGAAGAAGAGAACAGACTTCTGAAGATGTCCTTCACATCCAAATGTTCTCTCATGGCCAAAACTCCATTCTCCCACTTTTGTTGTTGCCCTCTGTTGCTCTCACTGTCTCTGTCCCTCACTTATGCTTTCATTCCTCCACAAATTAATGACTAATAAGCTAAATTAACAATGGACTAGAATATAAGAAATACGAAGGCACACAGAGGGTCAACACAGCAGGCAATATTCAAAGACCAAGACTTGGAAGAAAAAGAAACAGTGATGTTGACATTCCTATAAAGCATCTGCTATCACAAAAGGCGGTGATGTGCTGGAGTGCACGGCCCACAAGGGTAAAAGGCAATGAAACCCAGTCTCCAAGTAACTAAAAGGGTCTGTGGTGATGGCTCAGTGGGCAAAACCTTGACCTCTGCAGTCAAAGGATCAGAGTCTGGGTCAACACATATCCTGTAGAAAGCCTTAATGTAAATGACGTTGCCATGGAATTCAGCTACAGAAATCAGACACTGAGATTCGCCAAGCAAGTTACATGGTGTGAGAGACACCAAGGGTGATTTGCGATATCACCTTGGGTCACTAACATAGGCAAACAGAGAAAACTGCACTCATGCGTGCGCGCGCACACACACACACACACACACACAACACACCCATGCACATGAAAAACAAAAGTGAGCACATACACAGGAAATCCATACAAATGTACAAAGAAAGAAAAAAGGACTGGTGACATGGCTGAGAATATAAAGGCATTTCTCATCATCTAAGCAAACTGAGCTTCAATGGCCAAGAAGAGAATCAACTCCTTAAAGTTGTTCTTTGCCCTCTTTCACATTTTCCGTGTAACTCACAAATGTATACAAACTCAATCTAAAAATAGGAAAAGACTTTAAAGAAAAGATAGGGTCGCCCTTGACTCCATCCTGATGGGTATTGGAAGAAGAAAAAAAGAATAACAAACCATAATTCAGATCATCAGAGACCCTACATTAATCACTAGGAATCAGGCCAAACTAATCTCTCCCCATCCTAAAACTCAGGGAAATTTGCAGAACAGGGGGGTGTAAGATTGTAAGAGCCTAAAGAGAGGGAGGAGCAATGATATGCAAGATACTCAACACATGTTAGGGCCAAAGCAATCATAATAGGACTTTGCATGACATGCACAACGAACAACATGTCATTGACCTCACAAAGTCTAGCATGGATCACAGGCTCTAAGATGCTTAGAGGCACAATAGTATCCTTAGAGCCACAATAGTATTCCTGTACTAAAGGGGAACACAAGAAAGAGCTCTAGGCAATGCCATTGAGTCCCTACACTCCATCAGAGAGGAGGACCCAGAGGGAAGTTTGACATGCACATTAAAGGATGCTTCAAGAATGGGGGGAGGGGGCTCTGGGAGAAAGGGGGAGGGGAAGGAAGGGGAATAGGAGGGAGAGAGCAAGGGGATACAGGCAGGGGTGGAGGAAGGGAGGGGAATGGGGTACCAATCAAATTTGTATAAAAATTATTAAAAATAAAGATAGGATAAGAATTAATATGAATAAAAGAAAATACTTTGTTAAGTGGTCAGAAGCTCAAACATATACAATCATAAAAAAGGAAACAACTGAACTCTGTGGAATTTATAAGAAATGCATATGAAATGTAAAGCTACATCAAAGGATCAAAACATGACCTGTTTCAAGAGGGATGCATCAGCAAGTACAAGCCCCTTGCACTACACTGAAGACCTAAGATCAAAATGAAGAGCTCACATAGTGGAAACAGTGTACTTGAGTGATCCAGGAAACTCCTGTAACTAATACATAAGTTCAGCAGAGTGGCAGGTTAAAAAGTAAACGTGCAAAGATGAATGGCCTTATACACCAAGGATGAAAAAAGTGAAAGTCCTAAGAGAAACAATCCCATTAATACAACCCCTAAAAAATGAAATACCTTTGTATAAATCTAATAAAGAAATGAGAGACCTTCACAATGAAAACTTTAAAACTCTAAAGAAAGAAAGTACAGAAGACACCAGAAGATCAAAAGACCTTCGACACTCCTGGTTCAGTAGAACCAACATCATAAAAATGACCATCCTACCAAAAGCAATACACAGATTCAATGCTTTACCAATTAAATCTACAAGCAGTTCTTTAAAAATATTGATCAAAAAAGTCTCAAATTCATATGGAATCGCAAAATGTCCAGGACAACAAAAACTAACGTGGTAACAAAAACACTGTTTTCATTATTAATCCATAGTAATAAAAACAGCCTGGTACTGGCTCCAAAATAGACATGTAGATCTATGGATAAGAGCTGAAGACCAAGATAGAAGCTCACACAATTATAGCTGTTTGATCTTCGACAAAGTGGCCCAAAAAATTCAATGGAAACAGAACAGTATCTTCAACATATGGTACTGGCAAAACTGGATATTCGCATGCAGAAGATTAAAACAGGACCCAGACTTGTCCCTATGTACAAGACTTAATTCCAAATGGATCAAGGACCTCAATATAAGGCCAGAGACCATAAAAACCTTAGTTGAAAGGGGAAGGAATTCCCTTGAGCTTATTGGACTAGGCCAACAGTTCCTAAATGGAAAACCAATAGCGCAGTCAATACAATCAATACTCAACAGATGGGATCTTATGAAATTAAAGAGTTTCTGTTCAAATAAAGAGATTGTATCTCTCTGATGAACACAGATGCAAAGATTCTCAACAAAATCTTAGCAAATAGGATTTAAAAACATATAAAAAAGATCATTCATGGGGAACAAGTAGGCTTTATCCCCGGCACACAAGGTTGGTTCAACATATGCAAATCAATAAATGTAATTCATCATATAAACCAGACCAAAGTCCAAGACCACATGATACTCTCGATAGATGCAGAAAAAGCTTTTGACAAGATCCAACAGCCTTTTATGATCAAAACGCTAGAGCCAGTAGGAATGGAAGGAACCTTTATCAATATAATAAAAGCTGTATACAATAAACCAACTGCAAGGATTATGCTCAATGGGGAAAAACTGGAAGCATTCCCACTTTGATCAGGAATTAGACAAGGCTGTTCACTCTCACCACTTCTATTCAATATTGTACTTGAAGTCTTAGCTGAAGCCATAAGACAAGAAAGGGACATAAAAGGATTCAAATCGGCAAGGAAGAAGTCAAGCTACCCCTATTTGCAGATGACATGATCTTATATCTGAGTGATCCCAAAAACTCCACCAGGAAGCTCCTGGAACTAATTGAGAAGTTCAGCAGGGTGGCAGGATACAAAATAAATTTTAAAAAAATCAGTGGCTTTCGTATATGCGCAGAGTGAAAGAAGTGAAAAAGCCCTGAGAGAAACAATCCCATTTACTATAGCCCCTAAAAAAATGAAATACCTTGGTATAAACCTAACCAAGGAGGTAAAAGACCTTTACAATGAAAACTTTAAAACCCTGAACAGAGAAATTGCAGAAGACACCAGAAGGTGGAAAGACCTCCTGTGTTCCTGGATTGGCAGAATCAACATCGTAAAAATGACCATCCTACCAAAGGCAATATAAAAATTCAATGCTATACCAATTAAAATCCCAAAGCAATTTTTTAAAAAAGTTGACCAAACAATCTCAAAATTCATACGGAGGCACAAAAGACCCAGGATAGCAAAGACAATCCTGAGTAACAAAAACACAGCTAGAGGTATAACCATACCTAACCTTAGTCTATACTACAAATCCATTGTTGTAAAAACAGCCTGGTACTGGTCCAAAATAGACATGCAGATCAATGGATAAGGGTTGAAGACCCAGATATAAGCCCACAAAATTACAGCCATTTGGTCTTTGACAATGGGGTATAAAAAATCCAATGGAAAAAGAACAGTATCTTCAACAAATGGTGCTGACAAAACTGGATCTCCACATGTAGAAGATTAAAACTGGACCTGTACTTGTCACCTTGTACAAGACTTAATTCCAAATGGATCAAGGACCTTGATTTAAGGCCAGAGACTATAAAAACCATAGTTGAAAGGGTAGGGAACTCCCTTGAGCTGATTGGTCTAGGCCAACATTTCCTAAACAGACATCCAATGGCACAGTCACTGCTACCAACTCTCAACAGTTGGGATCTTGTGAAATTAAAGAGCTTCTGTTCAGATAAAGAGATTGTAACACGAGCTCAAAGGCAACCCACAGAATGGGAGAAAATCTTCACTAACCACATATCTGATAGAGTTCTATTATCCAGAGTGCACAAATAACTTAGAAAACTATACACCAAGGAAATTAATGGCCCAATTAAAAAATGGGCCCTGGCCCAGAGGAAAATCAGACATCCACAAGAAAGGACTCTCTGGGTATTGGGGCGGGAGGCACTGGGGGATGGGGAGGGAGAGGGGTGGGGAGGGGATCAGGGGGTACGGGGGGAGGAGGAGGAAGGGAGGGAACTGGTGTACCTAATAAGTTTGTATGAGCTGAAATAAAAAAAAAAAGAAAAGAAAAAAATGGTCCCTGGAACTTAAAAGAAACTTTAACAGAGATAACATTAAAATGTCTAACAAATACCTAAAAAAAATGCTCCACTTCCTTAGCCATCAGGGAAATGCAAATCAAAATTTCCCTGAGATATCATCTCACCCCGGTCAGGATGGCAAAAATCCACAATACAAACAAAAACAAATGCTGGAGAGGATGTGGAGAGAGGGGAACTCTCCTACATTGCTGGTGGGAATGCAGGCTCATACAGCCACTCTGGCAAGCCGTCTGGAGATTCTTAAAGAAATTAAAGATTGAAATGCCATATGACCCTGATATTCCACTTTTGTGAATAACCCCCCATGCAGCAGAGGTTCACCTCGATAGCACAAGCACGACCATGTTCATAGCAGCACTGTTTACAATAGCAAAGTCATGGAATCAACCCAAATGTCCAACAGTTGATGAGTCAATAAGGAAAACGTGGTACATCTATACAATGGAGTACTACTCAGACATAAAAAATGATGAATTACTGGAATTTCCTGGGAAATGGATGCCATTAGAAACAATTATATTAAGTGAAGTATCCCAGAGTCAGAAAATTAAGTGCCGTATGTACTCCCTAATAGGTGGCTCCTAGTACCAAACTCACCCAGCCCACCTAGAGACACTCCATGATAAATCTCTCAAATACAGTAATTGCAAGGAGTATGAACAGGCAGGATGGGGTAGGAGGGCCACACCAGAAACAAGGAGAGAGGGGACCATGTAACAGCAGAGAAAATAGGCCTCCATCAAGGACTGCAAGTAAGCAATGAGACATCTGGTTAAGTTCACAGACTTTTCGTTCCTGATCATCTACAACTGAGGGGGTGTTATCTCACCAGAAGGGGTGGGCATATAGTCTGGCAGATAATAAGTAACCATTTTGCAAATGAGTGATTGACCCCTCCCTTACTGTGGTTTCCTACTTTTATTACATCTACCTTTGAATATAGTCTTATAACAAGACTCTAGTTTAACAGCTTTGTATCTCTGGCAAGCGGGTGACATCCAATATCCATCAGGATGGCGTGAAGGGCATTGCAGGAGCAGCAAAACTGCAAAAGAAAATCAACAAACCATAATCCAGAACTATAGAGACTCTATATCAACCACCTAGAACTAGGCCAGCCTAATCTCTCCCCATCCTGAAGCTCAGGGAAATTTGCGGAAGAGTGAGCGGTAAGAATGTACGAGCACAAGGATGGGAGGAGTAAGGATATGCAAGATACTCCACACAAGTTTGGGCCGAAGCAATCATAATTGAACTTTACATGCCCTGTGCAATGTCCAACACACTATTGTCCCCACAAAGTCTAGCATTTGCTAAAAGCACCAAGATCCTTGGAGGCAAGGGATTGACAGCCACAGTAGTGTACCTATGCTTAAGGGGAACACAGGAAAGGGTTCAGAGAAATGCCACTGGGTTGTTGTACGTCATCGGAGAGGAGGACCCAGAGGAGAGTTTGGCATGCACATTAAAGGATTCTCCGGGAATTGGGGGAGGGGAGGCACTGGGGGGTGGGGATGGAGGGGAGAGGGGAGGGTGAGCAGAGGGGTTGGGGAGAGGAAGAGGGAGGGATGGAACCAGTATACCTATTAAGCTTGTATGAGCAGATATTAAAAAAAAATGTTTAAAAAAAATAAAGAGATTGTAACTGGAGCACAAAGGCAACCCACAAAAAAGAAAATCTTCACTAACCACATATCTGATAGAGCTCTATTATCCAGAGTGCATAAAGAACTTTAAAAAAAAAACTAAACACCAAGGAGATAAAATGCCCAATTAAAAAATAAGCCTGGGAACTCAAAGGAAACTTTTCCAGGGACAAAATTGAAATGTCTAACAAATATCTTAAAAAATGTTCCACATACTTAGCCATCAAGGAAATGCAAATCAAAACCTCCCTGAGATATCATCTCACTCCAGTTAGGATGGTAAAAATCCACAATACAAACAACAAATGCTGGAGAATATGTGGAGAATATACATTGCTGGTGGGATTGCATGCTTATACAACCACTCTGGCGATCAGTATGGATATTTCTAAAAAAGTTAAAGATTGACATGCCATGTGACCCTGCTATGTCACTTCTGGGAATAATACCTCACAATGCAGAAATTCACTATAGTACACAAGCACAACCTTATTCATTGCAGCATTGTTTACAAAACAAAATCATGGAATCAACCCAAATGCCCAACAATTGACGGATGGATAATGAAAATGTGGTACATTTATACAATGTAATACTATACAGCCATCAAAAAAGATGAATTAAAAAATCTGCCAGGAAATGGATGGAGTTAGAAAAAATTATATTGAGTGAATTATTCTAGACAGAGAAACTTAGACACCATATGGACTCCCTAATAGGTGCATCCTAGTACCAAACCCATTTAATGATATATTTGAAGGTAAATCTCTGTTATGTCCTACTGTCATCATAAAGATTATAAATAAGAGGGAAGAAGGAGAACTCCCCCAAAAATAAGGAGAGAGAGGGGATCATGCTTCAGTAGAGAAAATACGTCACCTTCAAGTATTGTATACAAGTAGCAAGACATCTGTTGAAGCTCACTCTCACTTCACTTCCTGGTCACTTGCAACTGAGTAGGTTTGATCTCACCAATCAGGGAGGGTATAGGGACTGTGAGATAGACAGTAACCATCCTGCAAATGGGACACTGACCCCCCCTCACTGCTATGTCCTACTCCTATTCTTTGATACTAATCAGGATGCAGACAAGGGCAGTGCAGGAAAAGCAAAACTGAAAACAGCAACAAACCATAATTCACAACACCAAACACCCTACATTAATCATCTGGAATCAGACCAGCCAGATCTCTCCCCATCCTAAAGCTTAGGGAACTTTGCGCAAGAGGGGACAGCAAGACTGTAAGAGCCTAAAGATGGGGAGAATCAGTGATATGCAAATACTCCATACAAGTTAGGGCTGCAGCAGCCAGGATTGGACTTTGCCTGACCTGCACAATGGCTGATATGTTAATGACCCCCCAAAGTCTAGCACGGATCACAGGGGAGAAGGCTCCAGGCAATAAGATTTATAGAAGCAAGGGATTAGCAGTCACAATAGAGTTCACATACTAATGGGGAGCCCAATAAAGGGCTCCAGGCCATGCCACTGAGTCCTCACCACTCACTAGGGTGGAGGACTCAGAGGGAGGTTTGGCATTCACACAAAAGGATGTTCCAGGGGATGGAAGGGAAGAAGGGGGTGGTACTGGGAGAAGAGATAGGACTGAGGGGGGTGAAAGGAAGGTGTAAGGGGGGAGTAGGGAGGAAGAGGATGGGGACACCTATTGAGCTCATATGATTTAAAAAAAATAAAATGTGGGAGAAACAAAGTATTACTCACACATATACTAAAAGATATTGACAGTCCCTGAAATCCAAGAACACAGAAAACCCCATCAGAGACTGGCAGCCACAAGCCAAAAGAGCTTTCAGCACTGAGGAGGTGCAGTGACTCTGGCTTTATCTACCTTGGCACAAGGCAGCATGGAGAGGTGAACAAGGAGGAAGACTCAGCGACCAAGAACGACTAGATGGACTATTTCTCTCCTAGATGAAAAAGCACCTGCTGTTGCCTCAGCCCAAGAGGCCTAAACACACCACCTTCCCATGCCTGGAGTGCTCCAGGCAGCCCCAAGACTGGATGCCTAATGGGGCACTGGACCACCTGCCTGGGATCCTGCACCAGGCCAGAGCTCAGCATAGGCAGTATTCATCAAGGTTCATGGCTCCTGAGCCCCACATGTCTCATCTGGCTCCAGCCCCTCACAGGGCCAGGATAGGATACCTGGGGCCAGAACAGACCCAGCCCCAACCAGGCACCCACACCACAGAACACTAGGCACCACTGGGACACATGAATTCCAGCCTAGCTGCCTTACTATATATGCCCGAGGTAGTCCAACCATTATTCAATTCAATAGGCCAGTGGGTGACTAAGGCTGAGGGCTGGAGGATTCGTGGTGAGTCTTTAGTCTACGTGGAGGGTTCGAGGATCCAAGAAGCAAAGAAGCTGGGCTGCGAAGGGAATAGTGTTTTCTAGCACAGCTGTGGAGAGTCTCTCTTCTCATCTCTTCTATGGTTCCTTTTATTTGGTCCTGTACTAGAAGGTTCCAGTCAGATCTGGGGCTGGTTTTTTTAATGTAAATGTATTGATCTGGATAATCTCTTCAGGTAGTCTGCCAGGTGATCTTAGTTAATGCCAGGTGTGCTCAAGTTGACTCCCAGGATTAACTATCACAGTCTCTGTAAGTATGCTTAGACAATCTTTAAGACAGGGCAGCTAAATGGGAAGAATTAAACTTCTACGACGTTGAATGACAGGAGATCACAATAACCTAAGAGTGAATGAGTTGAGAATACCAATATTTTGACAGCAGATATTTAAAAGTAGGACTCCTAGGAAAACTTAGCCCCTATGGAGCATTTTCATGAGGCTGCTTGATTTCATGAATTAAATGTAAATAAATTCAAAATCAATATTGTACATGTTAGAAGAAGAAAGAAATAAAGAAAGGTGTTGGAGTAAAGGGAGATAAGCTAGAAACCCAGACTTCATCCATGAAGACTGAAGTTTGTTCAGGAAGTTCTTCCAAAACTCCAGCTACAGTGATTTCCCTTCCAGATGAAATTTACTACTGATTGGAGGCAGGGGTGCAAGCTATTAACAGTTGGAGTACAGGGAGAAGTGGTTTGGGGTTTGACCAGCTATCTGATTAATATTATTGGTGGGTTCTCTGGCACACATCTGTTTTATCTCAGGTTTATTGGGTGAGGGTCTCTGCTTCAGGGTATGGGCCTCTGGTTTTGAAGTCTGGTTCCAGATCTATCACTAAAAAGCTGCAGAAGCAAAAGAATGAAAATATACAAAGGGAATTTTTTGAATTGGCTTATGAGACACTGCTTAGGGAGTTCATCAATGGCTGCCAGTAGCTACTCAGTCCAGAAGGTCTGTAGGTGTTTGAAGGCTGGAGGATTCCTGGAGAGAATTTGGTCACCTCGAAAGGTTGGAGAGCTGGAGGATTGCAGGGTACACAAAACCAGGCAGCAAGAGAGAAGAGAAGTTTCCCAGCAAAGGGCAAGAGATTAGCCCCAAGATCTGCCGTTTTATGGCTCCTTCCTTTTTTTTTTTTTTTTTCTGGAGGCTTCTGGGAGGTTCCATTCACACTTAGAGTTGGTCTTTGTGTTGCAAATATGTTGATCCAGATAATCTCTTGGAGTGGTCTGTCACATAAACTGTTAAATAATCACAGATATGTTCAAGTTGACAACCAGGATGAACTTACACATGCCATTCAAAACATGTCAGTTTGGCCCCCGCCCACCCGCCCGCTAAGTCCCAGGTAAGTAAGTCCGCCCAGCCCCCCAGCCTGTGCCCCCATCTCCCCGTGGCACCCAGGTGGCCTCCTGTTTTGCCTGGGCCCCGACCTGGACCACAGCCCCTTTCTTCCTATGGCCCATGCCTCCGCCAGACAGGACTTGCTCACATTCCTCCATCCCTGGAGCTTGGGTGGGCCCTAAGGCAAGTCCCAGGTCCTAGGTGAAGAATTCTGCAATCCACATCAGATCCTCTGGCTCTCCGGTCCACCGGGGACCTACGCACATGGTCCAGGGAAGACACACTGCTACTCAGAATTCAATAGAGTCCAAAGGAAACTCAAGCAAAACTCTAAGGGACAAAGGCCGTACATCTGGAGTCCTCTACAATCATCCTATCACGTGGGAGAGTTTCTTCACATGCAGCCCAAAGACAAGTAAACCACCTTTTTTTCACCTTACTGATCCTTTCTAGTATCATTGCTATAGATCAACTTCTCCATACAGCCACCCCCAAAACATATACAACTCCAGAGAGTATACCACTCACTATCACATATCACCAAGATACTGAATCGCAAAAGTGCACTGCCATACTAATATTCACCCCTTGCCTACTTAATCTGACTTAACTGATGTACTAACAGCCTAATAGACTCATCTAAGAAATTACAATAACAATAGACAAACATACCCAATCCAAGGCAAGCACTAGTAATAACTGGCAAGGGTAATAATACCAACTAAATCAGTTCAGTGAAAAACACACAGAAACTGAAAGGTCCTAAGAAACAAAACAATGCCTAAGTCAAAGTACAGAACCATGACAAACAAAACCCAAGATGACCAATCTCCCACGGAAAGAATTAACCCCATAATGATGGATTCCGAGCAGAACAAATTTACAGAAGATAGCCAAGTAAGCCAGAACCAACATAAGGACTTTGAGTATGATCATTACTATGATTAATACTATGAAAGAGGAAATCCGAGAAGAGTTAAACAAGTGACTCAAACACTTTGAACAGGATCATAACAGGCACTTGGAGGAGTTCAGAAAAACAGTTCAGGAAAAAAAAATAGGCAAGAGAAGTTAAAACAGTCTCAGGCATAATTTAAAATTGAGCTAAAAGACAAGTTATCTTCAACCCAAAACTCAACAGAGAGTCTTATCAGCAGAACAAATGAGGCAGAAAATAGAATTTCAGATCTTGAAGACAAAGTGGGAGAATTAACCAGCTCAATGGAAGAGATTGTTAAAGCCAAAAACATACTTGAGAGGAACATTCAACAGATATGGGACACCCTGAAGAAGCCTAACATGCACATTCATGGAATACCAGAACAAGAAACCCAAAATACCACACCTGAGGAAATATTTCAAATCATCATAAATGAAAACTTCCCACAACTAAAGAATGAGAGCCCCATCCAAATACAAGAGGCATCTCGCACTCCAAACAAATATGACCAAAATAGAAAATCGCCATGGCAAATAATAGTCAAAACACTCCACATTCAAGACAAAGAAAAGGTGCTGTGAGCTTCAAGAGAAAAAAGGCAAGTCATTTTTGAAGGTAAACCTATTAGAATAACAAATGACTACTCACTGGAAACAGCAAGAAGAGCTTGGAGAGACGGACTTCAAGTATTAAATGAGCAAAAATGCCAACCCAGACTGATATACCCGGCAAAACTATCTGTCATGATCGAGGGAGAAAGAAAAGTTTTCCAGCACAAAGACAACTTGAAGGGATACTTGTCTACCAAACCAGGCCTTCAAAAAATGCTAGAAATGATACTCAAGCTTGAAGAAAAGAACAAGCGTATCCAGCAGGACAGAAAGAAAGTATAATACCATCAAAACATAAATATCAAACAACACGTTTACAAAATCTACTAAACATAAAAAATGTCCAGAATTAAAAATAATTTCTCCATTATAACATTAAATGTCAATGGTATTAACTCACCAATTAAGAGATACAGATTACAAACTTGGATTAAAAACCACAATCCAACAATCTGCTGCCTTCAGGAAACTCATCTCACCACAAAAGATAGGCACATCCTAAAAATGAAAGGCTGGTCCAAAATCCTGCAAGCTAATGGAACCAGGAAAAAGGCAGGGGTAGCCATTATGCTTTCGGGCAAAGTGGACTTCAAACCAAAGAATATCATAAGAGACACAGATGGATACTACATTTTAGTCACACGTACAATTCACCAGGAAGACTTCACAATACTGAACATACATGCACCCAATACGGGTCCCTCCACATTCATTAAGAAAACCCTACAGCGTCTAAAGCAAGAAATCAACCCCCAAATGACAATTCTTGGGTACTTCAACACTGCCCTTTCTATATGGGATAGATCAACAGGTCAAAAGCTTAACAGAGACACTTTGGAACTTAATCAAACCCTTAAAGAAATGGACCTTACAGATCTCTATCGAACTTTTCACCCATGCACCAAAGAATACACATTTTTCTCAGCAACACACGGAACTTTCTCCAAAATAGATCACATATTGGGCCACAAAATGAATCTACACATATACAAAAAAGTTGAAATTCTAACCTGTGCCCTACTAGACCACCATGGCCTAAAGCTGGACATCCACAACACAACAAACAACAGAAAATACACTAACTCCTGGAAACTTAATAACATGATGCTGAATGAGAACTGGATTCAGGAAGAAATTAAAAAAGAAATTCAAGATTTCCTGAAAGTGAATGATAATGAAAATACAACTTACCAAAATCTCTGGGACACAATGAAAGCTGTCCGAAGAGGTAGGGCTGAAGCAATCATAATAGGACTTTGCATGCCCTGCACCATGTCCGTCACACTATTGACCTCACAAAGTCTAACATCGGCTAAAAGCACCAAGATCCTTGGAGGCAAGGGATTGATGGCCACAGTAGTGTTCCTATGCTTAAGGGGAACACGAGAAAGGGTTCAGGGAAATGCCACTGGGTCCTTTTATGTCATCGGAAAGGAGGACCAAGAGGAGAGTTAGGCATTCACAATAAAGGACTCTCTGGGAATTGGGGGGGAGGCACTGGGAGATGGGGAGGGAGGGAGGGGGAGTAGGGGGTTTGGGGGGAGGAGGAGGGGGGAGGGAACTGGTCTTCCTATTAAGTTTTCATGAGCGGAAATAATAATAAAAATGTTAAAAAAAATGGAAACACCAGAAATAAATAACTTAACAATACAGCTTAAAGCTTTAGAGAAACTAGAGCAATCTGATCCCAAAAGTAGTAGAAGAAAGGAGATTAGCAAACTAACTGGACATGGGGCAACCTGGGCAGGAATAACCCCCCCATGCAGCAGAGGTCCACCTCAATAGCACAAGTGCGACCATATTCATAGCAGCACTTTTTACCATAGCAAAGTCATGGAATCAACTCAAATGTCCAACAGTTGACGAGTGGATAAGGAAATTGTGGTACATCTATACAATGGAGTACTACTCAGCCATCAAAAATGATGAACTACTGGAATTTGCCGGGAAATGGATGCCATTAGAAACAAGTATATTAAGTGAAGTATCCCAGAGTCAGAAAATTAAGTGCCGTATGTACTCCCTAATAGGTGGCTCCTAGTACCAAACTCACCCAGCCCACCTAGAGACACTCGATGATAAATCTCTGAAATACAGTAATTGCAAGGAGTATGAACAGGCAGGATGGGGTAGGAGGGCCACACCAGAAACAAGGAGAGAGGGGACCATGTAACAGCAGAGAAAATAGGCCTCCATCAAGGACTGCGAGTAAGCAATGAGACATCTGGTTAAGTTCACAGACTTTTCGTTCCTGATCATCTACAACTGAGGGGGTGTGATCTCACCAGAAGGGGAGGGCATATAGTCTGGCAGATAATAAGTAACCATTTTGCAAGTGATTGACCCCTCCCTCACTGTGGTTTCCTACTTTTATTGCATCTACCTTTGAATATACTCTTATAACAAGACTCTAGTTTAACAGTTTTTGTCTCTGGCCAGGGGGTGAAATACAATACCCATCAGTACGGAGTGAAGGGCATTACAGGAGCAGCAAAACCGCAAAAGAAAATCAACAAACCATACTCCAGAACTATAGAGACTCTATATCAACCACCTAGAACTAGGCCAGCCTAATCTCTCCCCATCCTGAAGCTCAGGGAAATTTGCAGAAGAGGGGGCAGTAAGAGTGTAACAGCACAAGGATGGGAGGAGCAATGATATGCAAGATACTCCACACAAGTTTGGGCCGAAGCAATCATAATTGGACTTTACATGCCCTGTGCAATGTCCAACACACTATTGTCCCCACAAAGTCTAGCATTTGCTAAAAGCACCAAGATCCTTGGAGGCAAGGGATTGACAGCCAAAATAATGTTCCTATGCTAAAGGGGAACACAGGAAAGGGTTCAGGGAAATGCCACTGGGTCCTTGTAGGTCAGCGGAGAGGAGGACCCAGAGGAGAGTTTGGCATGCACATTAAAGGATTCTCCGGGGATTGGAGGAGGGGAGGCACTGGGGGGTGTGGAGGGAGGGGTGAGGGGAGGGCGAGCAGAGGGGTGGAGGGAGGAGGAGGGAGGGAGAGAGGGAACTGGTGTACCTATTAAGTTTGCATGAGCGGAGATAAAAAAAAAATCTAACCCATCAATCTGCTCTTTCAAGAAACTCATCTCACCACAAAAGATAGGCACATCCTAAAAATGAAAGGCTGGTCCAAAATTCTGTAAGGTAATGGAACTAGGAAACAGACAGGGGTAGCTATTATGCTATCAGAGAAAGTGGACTTCAAACCACAAAATATCATAAGAGACACAGATGGATACTACATTTTAGTCACAGGTACAATTCATCAGGAAGACTTCACAATAGTGAAAATGTATGTACCTAATACGGGGCCCTCCACATTCATTAAGCAATCACTAAAGCATCTAAAGTGAGAAGTTAGCCCCCAAACAATAATACTTGGGGATTTCAACACCGCCCTCTCAACATGGGATAGGTGAACATGTCAAAAACTTAACAGAGACACATTGGAACTTAATCAAACTCTTACTGAAATGGACCTTACAGACGTCTATAGAACTTTTCATCCATCACCAAAGAACACACATTTTTGTCAGCAGCACATGGAACTTTCTCCAAAATAGATCACATATTGGGCCACAAAACAAATCTCCACATATACAGGAAAGTTGAAATTCTAGCCCGTACCCTATCAGACCACCATGGACTAAACTTGACATCTATGACACAACAAACAACAGAAAATACACTAACTCCTCTAACTCCTGGAAACTAAATGCTGTCATGCTGAATGAGAATTGGATTCAGGAAGAAATTAAAAAGGAAATCCAAGATTTCCTGGAAGCAAACGATAATGAAAATACAGCCTATCAAAATCTTTGGGTCACAATGAAAGCTATCACAAGAGGTAAGTTCATAGCTCTTAAAGCTTACATCAAAAAAAAAAAATGTCCAAGACCAGATGGATTCAGCACCGAGTTGTACCCGACATTTAAGAATCTAATAACACCAATATACCTTAAACTGTTCCATCAAATAGCCAAGAAAGGAACGCCACCAAATTCTTTCTATGAAGCTAATATTATCTAATCACAAAACCTAATAAAGATGCACTTAAAAAAAGAAAACTATAGGACAATCTCTTTGATAAACACAGATGCAAAGATTCTCAACAAAGTTTTAGCAAATCGGATTCAAAAACATACCGAAAAGGTCGTTCACAAGGATCAAGTAGGCTTTATCCCAGGCACACAAAGTTGGTTCCATATACACAAATCAATAAATGTAATTCACCATATAAACAAGTCCAAAATCCAAAATCCAAGACAACATGATACTCTTGATGGATACAGAAAAAGATTTAGACAAGATCCAACAGCCTTTTATGATCAAAACCCTAGAAACAGTTGGAATGGAAGGAACCTTTTTCAATATAATAAAAGCTGTATACAACAAGCCCACAGCAAGGAATATACTCAGTGAGGAAAAACTTGAAGCGTTTCCGCTTCAATGAGGAAATAGACAAGGCTGTCCACTCTCACCATTTTTATTAAATATTGTACTTGAAGTCTTAGCTGAAGCCATAAGACAAGAAAGGGAGATAAAAGGAATTCAAGTCAGCAAGGAAGAAATCAAGTTATCCCTATTTGCAGATGACATGATTTTATACCTGAGTGATCCCAAACACTCCACCAGGAAACTACTCGAACTAATAATTTAAGTGGGATGGCAGGATACAAAATAAACGTACAAAAATCAGTGGCCTTCCTATATGTCCAGAATGAAAGAAGTGAAATAGCCCTGAGAGAAACAATGCCATTTAATATAGCCCCTAAAATAATGAAATCTCTTGGTATAAACCTAACCAAAGAAGTAAGGGCCCTATACAATGAAAACTTTAACACCCTAAAGAACAAAATTAAAAAAGACACCAGTAGGTGGAAAGACTTCCCATGTTCCTGGAATTTCAGAATCAACATCATAAAAATGACGATCCCACCAAAAGAAATATACAGATTCAATGCTATACCAATCAAAATCCCAATTCTTTAAAGATGTTGACCAAACAATCTCAAAATTCATATGGAGGCACAAAAGACCCAGGATAGCAAAAACAATCCTGAGTAACAAAAACACTGCTGGAGGTATCACCATACGAAACCTTAATCTACACTACAAATCCATAGCTGTAAAAAACAGTCTGGTACTGGCTCCAAAATAGACACACAGATCAATGGATAAATGTTGAAGACCCAGATATAAGTCTACACAATTACAGCCATTTGATCTTTGACAAAGGGGCCCTAAATCCAATGGAAAAAGAAAAGCACCTTCAACAAATAGTGCTGGCAAAACTGGATGTCCACATGCAGAAGATTAAAACTCAACCTGTATGTGTCACTATGTACAAGACTTAATTCCAAATGGATCAACGACCTCAATAGGAGGCCAGAGACTAGGTGCTGGAGAGGTGGCTCAGGGGTTAATCTTCTGCCTTGCAGGCATAAGGCCCTGAGTTCGGATCCTAGACCCCACGTATAGATGCCGGGCAGAAGTGGGGGTGGCCTGCGTTTCTGGTCCTGGTAGGGCGGAGCCTGTGAATTCCAGGGCATAGTAAACAAAGAGGAGGTGGAGGCAGTCCATGGTGGTTCCCCAAATCTTCCGTGATTCTACACACACACACACACATACACACACACATATATACACATACACACACGTGCACACATGCACAATTGAAAAAAAAAAAGAGGCCAGAGATGATTAAAAACCTTAGTTGAAAGGGTAGGGAATTCCCTCTAGCTGATTGGAGTAGGCCAACAGTTCCTAAACAGAAATCCCATAGCACAGTCACTGCAACCAACACTCAAGAGATGGGATCTTATGAAATTAATGAGCTTCTGTTCAGATAAAGAGATTGTAACTTGAGCACAAAGGCAACCCACGGAATGGGAGAAAATCTTCAATAACCATATATCTGATAGAGCTCTATCAGAGTGTAGTTTAGAAAACTAAACACCAAGCAAACAAATGGCCCAATGAAGAAATGGGCCATGGTACTGAAAAGAACTTCACAGGGACAAAGTTGAAATGTCTAACGAATATCTTAAAAAATGTTCTGCATCCTTAGCCATCAGAGAAATGCAAATCAAAACCTCCCTGAGATATCATCTCACCCCAGTCAGGATGGCAAAAATCCACAATACAAACAATACCAAATGCTGGAGAGGATTTGGTGAGAAGGGATCTCTCCCATATTGCTGGTGGGAATGCAGGTTTATACAACCACTCTGGAGAGCCGTCTGAATAATCCCCCATACATCAAAAATTCACCTCGATAGCACAAGCACAAGCATGTTCACAGCAGCACTGTTTACAATAGCAAAGTTATGGAATCAACCCCAATGTCCAACAGTTGATGAGTGGATAAGGAAAATGTGGTACATTTATGAAATGGAATACTACTCAGCCATCAAAAATGATGAATTAATGAAATTTGGTGGTAAATGGATGGAATTAGGAACAATTATATTGAGTGAAGTATCCCAGACACAGAAAATTAAGTGCCTTATGTACTCCCTAATAGGTGGATCCTAGTATGAAACCCACTTAGAGACACTCAAAGATAAATCTCTGGAATACCTACAGTAATTGCAAAGATTATAAACAGGAAGGATGCGGAAGGAGGGCCCAACCAGAAACAAGGAGAGAGGGGATCATGTTACAGCAGAGAAAATAGGCCACCATCAAGGACTGCAAGTAAGTAATGAGACATCTGGTTAATTTCACAGACTTTCCTTCCTGATCATTTGCAACTGATGGGGTATGATCTCACCTGAAGGGGAGGGCATATAGTCTGGCAGGTAGAAAGTAACCATTTTGTAATGGGAGACTCACCCCTCCCCTCACTGTGGTCTCCTACTTTTATTCCATCTACCTTTGAATATACTCTTAGAATAAAACTCTAAGCAGCTTTGTATCTCTGGCAAGGGGGTAACATCTATTTCCCATCAGGATGGAGTCAAGGGCGTTGCAAGGGCAGCAAACCTGAAAAAAAATCAACAAACCATAATTCAGAACATCAGAGACTCTATATCAACCAGCTGGAACCAGACTAGCCTAATCTCTCCCCATCCTGAAGCTCAAGGAAATTTGCGGAACAGGGGCGGTAAGATTCTAAGATCCTAAAGATGGGTAGGAGCAACGTTATGCAAGATACTACACACAAGTTAGGGCCAAAGCAGTCATAATAGGACTTTGCATGACCTGCGCAATGACCAACACATTATTGACCCCTGAAAGTGTAGCATAGACTAAAAGCACTAGGATCCTAAAAGCTAGGGAATAACAGCCACAATAGTGTTCCTATACTTAAGGGGAACACAAGAAAGGGTTCTAGGAAATGCCACTGAGTCCTTACACCTCATCAGAGAGGAGGATCCAGAGGAAAGTATGACATACACATTAAATGATGCTCCAGGGATGGGGGGGGAGGTACTGGGAGATAGGGAGGAATGGGGGAAAGGAAGGGGAAAAACGGGGAGGGAGCAAGGGGGTCTAGGAAGGGGAACCAGTGCACCTATCAAGTTTGTATGAGCAAAAATAAATAAAAAAATAAAAAACAATTTAAAAATAAAAAAAGATGAATTAATGAAATTTTCTGGGAAATGAATGGAATTAGAAAAAATTATATTGAACGAGGTATCCCAGACACAGAAAATTAAGCGCCGTATGTACTCCCTAATGGGTGGATCCTAGTACCAAACCCACTTAATGACACACTCAAAGGTAAATCTCTGTAATAACCTACAGTAATTGCGAAGATTATAAACAGGAGGGAAGGGGAAGGAGGGCTCCACCAGAAACAAGGAGAGAGGGGAAAGATTGGGCTGGCCTGTTTCCTGGTGATTGATGTAGGGTCTCTGATGTTCTGAATTATGGTTTGTCATGTTTTTTCTTTTATTTTTCAGTTTTGCTGTCCCTCCACCGCTCTTGACTCCATACTGATGGGTACTGGAAGTCACCTCCTAGCCAAATATAAAAGGCTGTTAAAATAGAGTCTTATTAAAAGAGTAGATTCAAAGGTAGATGGAATAAGAATAGGAGACCGAGGTGAAGGGGGATCAGTCTCACATTTGCAGGATGGTTACCTTCTATCTCTCTGACTGGTGAGATCAAACCCCCTCAGCTGCAAGTGACCAGGAAGGAAAGTCTGTGAGCTTGACCAGATGTCTCATTAATTGGTTGAAGTAATTGATAGTGGCCATCCCAAAGCTCAGGGAAATTTTCAGAAGAGGGGGCAGTAAGATTGAAAGGGCCTAAAGATGGGGAGGAGCAAAAATAAGCAAGATACTCCACACAAGTTAGGGCCGAAGTAATCATAATAGAACTTTGCATGTCCTGTGCATTGACCTACATATTATTGACCCCCCTAAGTCTAGCATGGATCACAGGCACTAGGATCCTTAGGGGCAAGGGATTAACAGCCACAACAGTGTTCCTATGCCAAAGGGGAACATAAGAAAGAGTTCTAGGCAATGCTACTGAGTCCTTACACCTCATCAGGGAGGAGGACCCAGAGGTAAGTTTGACATGCACAGTAAAGGATTCTCCAGGAATGGGAGGGGAGGGTGCACTTGGAGAAAAGGAAGGAGGGGGAAAAGGGGAGAGGGAGCAGGGGCTTCCAGGGAGGGGGAAGGGAGGGAGGGGAATAGGGTACCTATCAAGTTTGTGTGATTGTAAAAAAATACACTATAAATAAACAAAGAAAGAAACATAAAAAAGAGAGAGAAGTAAAAGCACTGAGCCAAGCACATAGCGTGACATGACTGGATGGACTATCTAGAGAAGCACCCCCATCCCAGACCCTGACCGTCTTCTGACCACAGGATGGCCCAATGTATTCCACAAAGGTGATACACCTGAAAATCTCAGACAGGTAGCTGCATTCCACTGGGATCTCCAGCCTGATAGTCCCATGCCCCTTGAACCTGTGCTTGGGATTCAAAGTCACCAGTGTTGTTGAGTGCCAAATGGGGTCTGACAGCATCTCAGATCAACAAGATCATGCATACTGAGAGTGAGGGAAAACAAGAGTAATTGAACCTAGATGTTATACTCATTTCATTTCCCAACTCTTCTGCCTCATCTGCCTGTTTCTGTGGCAGGCGAATGGGTATTCTAAGGTCAGCCCTCCACAAATCTGACCGTAAATCTTAATCTCAATTCCAGCACCCATAGCCTCATATAACTGCCTCTCGTCCTGTAGAGTCACACAGGCTGGGAATGTCCAAGTTCAGCTCCGTCCTTTCCCAGAATGGCTAAAAGATAGAACTGGGGCTTGATCCTTTCACCCCACCTGGAGCATCACCCATTGTGGGACATGAAAGGAAAGGAGTAGAAAGCGGCTATAGATATACCCTGTCATTCCAGGAGTTGTACCATGACATTTTGGGGGTTGGGGAGCAGGGAAGGCAGTCGGTGGTCTAAGGACAGATTCAATGTACCCCCACCTCCGGGTTTCAGAGGACTCAGATTTGATCTAGTCAGTGTGTGGAAAGCAGACAGCTTATAAGGGAATACATAAAGGTTTCTAGGGGCAACTGTGGGGGCCAGGATGATGCAGATACAGCAGAGGCCCATCTCCTCGCAAGTATAAACACAGCCAATCTAGTAGGACTGGGAATCAGAGGCATACAGCTCACACACACAGCAGAACCTAGTGGTAGGGAGTTGGGATGAAACTTCTAGTGTTGTGGTGCCCAGATTTCCAGATCCCAAGAGACCACTGGAGGCAACACTGCTGTAAACACACGAGGGTCTGTATTCAAAGCTCAAGCCCAGGCTCTCCCCATCACTGACATAGCAGATCAAGAATGAGAGCCCCCAATCTTTGTTCAGCAAGGCTATTTATAGTGGCTACTTCTAGGGGAAGGGGCTTCTAACCTAGCAGATACATGATTGGGTAAATAAAAGTAAAAATAGTATTGGAGAGTGGAGATTGGTCAGCACCGTCCACCCACCATCTCTAATACTTCCTACATTACTTATGGTCTTTGGAATTTCTCAAGCAGCTAGTGGCTTGCTTCTGATTGGACAGTTCCACCTGCTCGGTTTATCGTCTTTATATATCGTCATTCAAGGCTCTCCCCCCAGCTATTGGCTGTTACAGAGTGGAAAGTATTCTCTAATTTGGAGCCGACTGTTTATGGCTAGAGACACGTACACAATTGATTGGGTCAGACAGTCTATCTGGTGTCTCTTGACATGTACAAATAAACAAGTGCAAAATGGGAACATATTTAAAACAGCATTTCTTGATTCAGGTCCCACAGTCCCACAGGCAGACACAAGGACAGCAAGCATGTCAGGAGCTGGGGAGGGACCTTATCTTCTTGGCACATCTTGAAAGATCTGCTGACTATAGGGTTCATGGGCACAAGAATGATTTGGAGGGATGCAGAGTGTCAGGTGGACAGGGTCCATCTAAACAGGAGCTGTCCTCTCCACAGGGCATTGGGGAACACTGATTGATCTTCAAATCTCAAATAGGCCCTGGCTAACTTGTCCCCACCAAACAGGAACAGTGGAGTCAGCTGGAGGACAGCTCTAACTATGAGGCAGGACAATTACCAACTGCCTGGGAACACACACCAATCAATAGGAGCCAGCAAATCCAAGACACCAAAGTGTAGTCTGTGACACTTTTGGAGCTGGATAAGCAGCCCAGGCTGGCTTCACACTTGTAGTCATTCTAATGATTCTGCCTCTTGAGTGGTGGGATTTGTAGGCATGCACCACATTGCCCATTCATTGATGTCACAGTTTTCACCTGGAGGAAGAGAAGAAGGGAGAAATAGAAACTCTAGTCACATGCCATTTCCAGAACTTTCTTCTTGGGCACAGCCTTCACCAATCCAGAGCTGATCTTGTAATGATGCCCTGGGACCCCTGATGTCTGTGGGACTATGCCCCTCTTCCATTAATCAGATCACCCTGGACAGTGTTGTAGGTACCTCATAATCCCCCTTCCTGCTTGCCACTGGCCCTGCTTTCTCAGATAGGCAAACAGGGCCATTCAGCAGGGGAAGACGGGAAGACGTTTGGGGGCAATGAGGTTGGGATTCAGAGAGAGGCTGCTAAGGTACAAGCTTGAGCACTTTGGCCTTGTCTATCCTCCCGACAGCACAAGGACCCCAGTACCCATGCTGCAGGATGCCTCCCATTGGAAGAAGCTGAACACAAGCATAGGGACATGTGCAATGTTTGGGCTCCTGTTCCTGCAGCCCCAGTGAAGTGTCTCCCTCTGCTTGGGAAGTTCTTTCCCAGTGCAGAAGAAAGGGAACTTTATGCTTCCTGGAGAGCTTTTTTACAATGGATGCTCATTCTCTGGAATCTTGAGCCCCATTTATGACCTTTCTAGAACTCCAGGCATTGTTAGGATGGGAGCAAATCCAGGAATGCTGACACAGCACACTCAAAATTGTTAGACTTACAAACCAGAGTAAATCCTGAGATCCACAGAAGCAGACAGGCAGGAGAGTGGGATTGATGTAGTGATGGGAGGGAGAGAAAATGGAGGGAAGAAGGGATAAATAGTAAATATGCTTGTAAAAGTAGAAATATTTTTAAAAAGTGGACAAACCAAAGGGGACCCTGCAGTCCCCAGAAGCAGACATGCAGAGTTTAAGGGAGTGTGATGAATTGACAAAGGGAAGGGAGAGGGATAGGTGGGAAGTGGGATAGAGAGAAGCAGAGATATATCCTCATATTCTCATGAACCTAGAAAAACAGAATAAAAGAAAGCTATAGAAACTTCAAGAGAAAGATCCTTGCTAGAGGACATATACGACTGGGGGAAGACTCTGAGGTTTCATAACAGAGCCATCTTCCTGTCCACTCTCTGCTTCCTGAGTACAGCAACAATACAACTAGTCACTTCAAGCTGCTGTCACGAGATTTATATAGGCTTAGCCAATAAACTATTCTACTTTGAAAAAAATTTGTTCTTGATTCACACAGCTAGAACATCGCCTTGCAGTCCTGGATTCCGTCTTCTCTAGACTTGATTGCTCAAGGGTCTCTGCCCCATGATCCTCTTGGTAACCTCTCAATTGAATCATAGCTCATGATCCCTCCTGGGATGGGCACAAGTTCCCCAGCTCCTTCATCTATATAGGAGCTTCTTGTCTTCGGCTCACAGGACCTGCAAGCAGCAGAGGGAGAGAGGGCAGCAGCATTTCCCCCCTTTGTCCCCTCGGCCCCCAAGACTGAGCCCCTGACCAGAAGCTCCTGGCACCACTACTAGCAGCAGCAGTAGTAGCAGCAGAACCAGGACGAACAGCATTGTCACAGTTGGTTGTGGCTGCAGCAATGGTGCCCTAGCCCAGCTTTGGTGGGTGGGGTCCTGGGATTGCAGCCTCAGGACTGTAGCCAGGGACCCTGACTCCGGCCTCCTTTTCTAGGCTCCAGGCAAGTCAAATTTCAGTGGAGTTAGGAAGCCCAGACTACCCAGCCCTAGATAGGTTCCAAAGGGCCTTCTTGCAGCTTCCCCTACTATGGTGTGGCCTCCTGGTTCCATGCTCAACCTCTACGATCCTAGCCTTGGAACCGTGGACCCTGGGAAACTCAGTCATGCCCAGCTCATAGATGCATTCTTAATCTGTATAGGCAAAACCTCTCCAACCTTCAAGATACAACCAGAGCCTAAACAGAGCTGCCAGGTCACACATGCAGACACTCCCTCTTGTACTTTCCTTAGTACTTGCTGATAAATTTATGCAAAACCACTTATGGGTGAACAAGGTGTTTTGCTCTGGCTTCTGATTGTCTGGTTACATCTCTTAGTCCATGGTGAGAAAAGGGCTCATACCAACACCTGAGGCCCAGAGAACTGGCCACACTCTATCCATAAGCCTTTTAAGAGAAGAATCAAACCACAGATTGTGTGGCCAAGTATGCTGAAGAACGCTCTGTGAATCAGAGCCCTACACTTCTTCCAACTTCCCAGGGCAAATTCCAACCCACCATGGACTACCCCCCTCCCTCAATTAGACAATCTTCTGTGTGTTTGGTCATTGCTTAAGTTAACTGCTCATTCTTCATAACTGTGCACAAAGGTCAAGCCTTGAATTTTCAAGTTCACATCTCTGTCTATCACACCTGCTGTATGTGATGTGTCCACCACTGTATTTGAAAAGTGTCTGGCTGAAGAGATGGATCAGGAGTGAAGAATGTGTCTCATAAGCATAAAGATCTAAGTTCAGATCCCAAACCTTTGTAAAAGTGCATGATGGAAATGACAACAGCCTTCACTTCCAGCTCTGGAAGGCTAAGGAGTCTGGGAAATCCATGAGCGAAGCAAAAATTTGGTAGAAGCAATGCAGGAAGACCTCCGACTGCCCCATGAGTCTCCACAGGCAGGAACAGAACACACACACACGCACACACACGCGCACACACACACACACACACACACAATGCATGAGCATGCACAAAAAGTGTTGACGTTTATGATTCTCTTTGTGGGATCATAAACCCCACAAACTGTTGCCAAAGCAAATATGATGGAAAATGTTTCAACATGTTCTTTTAGGGCTGGGAATATGTCTTATTGGCTAAAGCCCTGGAAGAGCACTTAGTTGGCTCTTGTGAGACCCTAGTACAATCCTTAGCTAGTAAGAGAAAGAAAATTTAAAAATCATCAAGCTTTTGAGCTTATTCAGTATGGCCTTTGAGAAATATATACAACATGTGGGAGACTTAGGAAATGCTTCTCAAAAGAGTATATTATTTTAGTTTTTCATGTGTGTGTGTGAGAGAGAGAGAGAGAGATAGAGAGAGAGAGAGAAGAGGAGAGAGATTCTGCACAGACATGCCATGGTACACCTGTGTGGATAAGAGGCCAGCTCACCAAGTGGACTTGTACATCAAAGTCAGGTTGCCTGATTTGCAAGTAGGTGTTTTAGACACTGAGTATCTGGCCCTTTCCTCAGGAGAGAGTATTGCAAGTAGGTCTTAAAAGGCAAGTAAACCAGTGAAGATGTCATCCATTGCAGCAAATGAAAACAGAATATATAAATAGAATATATAAAATTCATTTATTAGCTCATATGTATTTAATTTAAAGTTACAGTTTTATTCCTATTTTGTGTGTATTGAACATTCCTCTCTTTGGCATTAGCTTCTCATTGTAAACCTCCAATCTTCCTCCATAAAAGAGCAGATTTGTAAAGATTTACAAAGAATTTCAAAAATCATTTTATCATTGACATTCGTGTATAAGGTATATTTATATATTTCACTAGCTGTGAGAAAATTTTCCTAAGTTCTAGGTTTGACTTCTAGTCCTGCTTTAAAATATCTGTAAGAGAAGATTGAGATTCTTGTTTCATTCATGTTCTTTTAGGGCTGGGGATATGTCTTATTGGCTAAAGCTCTGGAAGAGCACTTAGTTGGCTCTTGTGAGACCCTAGATACAATCCTTAGCTATTAAGAGAAACAAAATTTAAAAATCACCAAGTTTTTGAGTTTGGTGTCAGTCAGTCAGTATCTGAGAGATCGGAAAATTGCTCAATCAGAGGCTCTTGAGGAATGTCCAATCAGATCACAGACAGCGAGGAGAGGGCGGGCCTTCATAGTCTTCCTGGTTACTAGGTTTTCAGCCCCAACTTTTCCCGCCATCTTGGTTGCTGCACTTAAGGCTCCTCAGGTTCGTCGGCCCTGGCCACACTGCTGCTGGGGGAGAAGTGTGGGAGGCCGAGGGCTGCCCCGCCTCTGGGAATTGTGAGTGTGGTAGGTCTGGAAAGGGAGGGGGAATCCGTGAATCCCCGCAGCACCTCGGGTTCTGCCATGGGGTAGCGGGATGGGGGCTAGGTTGGATCTGTGCCCGGGAGTCCTGTACCGGCCATGCACAGGCCAGGAGCCCAGCTGATGTGTGTGAGGCCACTGGGCCTGGAGCCCGGCCGAGGCGCGATTGGCCATGGAGCCTTGAATGCTGCTGAGCACAACCAGGAAGCCACTGTATCCGGGGAGCTCCGGGTTGGGTCCTTGGGCGGCTGCAGAGCCGCCAGCAGGGATCAGGGGCCTGTCACAGTCCTAGCAGTGATCTGTGAGGGAGGTTGGTTGATTGGTTGGTTGGTTGGTTGGTTTTTGAAAAACTATGTATTTGTGTGTGCCTGTGTGTATCAGAGGGCACTGTGTGTCTCTTGTTGCTTACCTCCTGTTTCTGCAATCCTGATTAGAACTTTGATCCCCTACTTCTCATTGGACTGTTCATACTGGTACCCAGCCCAATCTACCTTGTAAAGAGATTTTGCTGGTCTCATTCAAGTCCAGCATTTTAGGGTTACTGGTACTCTGCACTCTGGTTGGTTGAGGTTGTCTATGTTACAACTATTCTACTGCTATAGGCTTCCTCTGGTTTAGGTATCTTTTGTAACATCGCTTTCATGAGACTTTTAAATGTCAACACTTTTCTTCTTTTTTCCTTATGTTCATTTTTCATATGCTAAAAGTAACCTGTATTGGAGAATGAGTATCAGCTCATAGTGTTCTGGGATAATATGCACACAGGAGTGCCTCTCTGTCAGTCACAAACACCAAGTCAAAAAAAAAAAAAAAAAAAAAACGAAAATATAAAAGAAAAGGAAAGCAGAACAATAACCTTTAAGGCCCTAATAAAGTCTCGGTGGAAGCATGGTTCTTTGAGTTATCCACATTTAAAATGTGGTTTTAGTTTTTGGTTCTATTGCAAGGTGTGAGGTGTGCAGCTTCTCTTTTCTCCATCTAAACATTAACCTTCCCTCTCCACAGTAAGTTCATCTTTTTTTTCTTCAAGGCATATGTGAGAAATAGTGCTTTTCCATGTTTTTCTCTGATGATCCAGATTCTGTTTATGAATATTTCATATGAGAATAACAGGCTCAGAGTCACTAGAACAATTGTGAACTGTTATTCTGCCTCAATTTAACCATTTTGTGTATTAATTGTATGGAATTTGGACTATGCTGGTGGTATTATGCCCACCTTAATCCTCCAATTTTCTTTTTTATATTGTTTAAAGAACTTTGGGGTTTTCATGTTCCTATCGTCTTGCTTTTTATTTTTTTTTGGAGTATTAGACTGTATCCTTTAATTTGACCATGTCATCCTGAAGACTGTCAGTGAGTAGGCAGTCTTGATATCCCTGGGATTCTTGCTGGGTGAGCATGGGCATCAGGTTGTGTTTGTGTTTTAATTCTTTTTAAAATTCTTAAATCATGTTTCCATCATTCCATGTCTTATGAAAAACATAAACCAGATCATGGGTTTGTATTTATTTTTGTGTCTTTTGTGGCAGAAATCAAATGTTATTTTATGACACTGGTGTGATACACACAGAGTATTATGACCTCCAGTTTACTATGTCCAAAGTGGAGATTTTGTTTAACAAGACCGGTTTCCTTGCAGGGACCATTGTCCCTTGAGGACATAACTGTCAACTTCACCTGGGAGGAATGGCAGTACCTGGATGCTGCTCAGAGGACCCTCTACAAGGATGTGATGCTGGAGACCTACAACAACCTTTTTTGGGTGAGGCTCACTGTCCTGTGAAAGCTTGAGCTCCAATTACTTTTTTCTACTTGGACAATATAAGAGTTATGCTTGCACACTGCTGCCCTCACATCCCTTTCTGTACAGTGAGCCAAGCCTCACACTATGAGATCCTCCTGATTTCGGGTCTCAGAAGGGAGGAATGATGGGATTTAGAGCAGTGGAGTAATCAAATTATGATCCTTGCCTAGCTATGCTCAGTAGGGGTAAAATTGCTTCATTCTTCAGGAAAAGAAACTTTCCAGCATTGTGTTTCACTTCTCTCAGATTTCTCAAGAAAACTTAACTGGAATAGATCCCAGGGCTTTATTGCCTTAGGGTACATGTTCAACAATTATACCCCTTACAGAAGGAGAGACATATAAAAATACAAATATTGCTCATAGAGGCAAGTGCCTAATCAGTGTGGATGGGTCACTTTAGTGCTACCAATGGCCCTACTAACATCCATTTCTGTATTATGAGTAAAGATCCAAACCATAACCATGTCACCATGTATCTTGTGAAATTGGCTTTGTAAGTGTTACCCCCTTGATTCTCCAGTGTGTCTCTGACTGCTAGGGGCTATAAAATCGTGATGTGACCTCAAAGTGGGGCTGGTGAGCTTCAGGAACTATCCTCAGGGAGGCCTGCTAGCATATTGAAAAGGAACCTTGCATTTTTAAGTCCTGATCTTGACCAGACCAAGGCTGACTCCCTGCTCCTCAGGTAAGGCCCATAAACCATGTCCCAGGGCCCAGGTCATCTGTGCACCCCACTAGCCACTCTCTGACTGTCTGCCCTGGACCCGAACCAGAGCAGACTCCCAGCTTGTCAGAATTCAGAGTCCAGAGAAAACCCAAGCAAAGCTCTAGGGGACCAACACCATTCATCTGAGTTCCTCTAAAATCATCCCATCATATGGGAAAGAATCTTTCCATCCAGCTCTTAGATAAGTAAACTTTTTTACCCTCTTGTTCCTCTCAATTATTAGTCACTGGCTGTAGTTTAACATTTCCATATATCCACCCAAAAACCCATACAACTATACCATTCACTCTCACATATCACCAAGGAAGTAAGTCTAAAAAGTGCACTACCTCAGTAATCTTCATTCCCTGTCTACTATACCTGATTAAACTGATGTACTAGTAGTCCAATAACCTCATCTAGGAAATAACACCAACACCAGACAAGCGTACCCAACTCCAAGGCAAACACTAGCAATAACTGCTCAAGTGTAGTAATAGTGTCTAATTCGGTTCAGTCGAAAACACGCAGAAAGGAAAAGAAAGTCGTAAGAGATGAAACAAAAATGCCCAGGTCACAGCACAAATCCATGAGAAACAAAAACCAAGACAACAAATCTACCCAACGAATGAACCCCATAATGATAGAATTCAGCCAGAACAAACTCACAGAAAATAGCCAAGAAAGCCAAACCCAAAATAATAATTTTCAAAGACTGATCATTACTATGATCAAAACAATGAAAGAGGAAATCTAGCAGGAGTTAACCTCATCAACCACTCAGAACAGGAACACAACAGGCACTTGGAAGAGGTGAGAAAAGCAGTTGAAAGAACAGAAAGGAAGCAGACTTTAAACTCAAACTAAAAGACAAGCTGTCTTCAACCCAGAAACCAACAGAAAGTCTTATCAGTAGAACTAAGAAAGCAGAAAATAGAATATCAGATCTTGAAGACAAAGTGGAAGAACTAACTAGTTCAATTGAAGAGGTTGTTAAAGCCAAAAAGATACTTCAGAGGAATATTCAAGAGATAATGGACACGTTGAAGAAGCCTAACGTGCGCATTCATGGAACAACAGAACAAAAATCCCAAAATACCACACCTGAGGAAAATTTTTGAAGTATCATAAAGGAAAACTTTCCTCATCGAAAGAAAGAGAGGCCATCCAAATACAGGATGCATTCCACTCCCCAAACAGATATGACCAAAATAGACAGTCACCACAACAAATAACAGTCAACACACTACAAATACAAGACAAAGAGAATGGACTGAGAGATTAAAGAGAAACAAACACATCACTGTTAAAGGTAAACCTATTAAAATAACAAATGTTTTTTCAATGGAAACAGTAAAAACCAGGAGAGCTTGGAGAGACATGCTTCAAGTATTGAATGAGCACAAATTTCTACCCAGGCTGAAATACCCAGCAGAAATATCAGTCAAGATTGATTGAAAGAAAAATTTTCGAACATAGACACAACTTGAAGGCTTACATGACCACCAAACCTCACCTACAAGAAAACGCTAGAAAATATACTCAGCTTGAGGAAAAGAACAATCATATCCAGGAAGACAGAGAGAAGATAATACCACCAAAAACTACAAGCTGAATAATATATTTATGAAAGCCACTAAACACAAAAAATGTCAGGAATTAAAAGTAATTTCTCCAGTATAACACTAAATGTCAATGGCATTAACTCACCAATCAAAAGATACAGGTTACAAACATGGATTAGAAATCACAACCCATCCATCTGCTGCCTACTGGAAACACATCTCACCACAGAAGATAGGCACATTCTAAAAGTAAAAGGCTGGTCAAAAATTCTACAAGATAATGGAACCAGGAAACAAGCAGGTGTAGCCATTATGCTATCTGGCAAAGTGGATTCCAAACGAAAGAAAGTCATTAGAGATACAGAAGGATACTACATTTTAGTCACAGGTAAAATTCACCAGGAAGAGTTCACAATACTGAACATATGTGCACCTAATATGGACTCCTTCACATTCATTAAGCAAATGCTACAATGTCTAAAACAGTAAGTCTATCCCAAAACAATAATACCTGGGGATTTAAATACTGCACTCTCAACGTGGGATAGATCAACAGGCCAAAAACTTAACAGAGATATGTTGGAACCGAATCAAACCTTTCCTGAAATGGACCTTACAGAATGTATTGACCACTCCATCCAAGCATCAAGGAATGCACAATTTTCTAAGCAGCCCACAGAACATTCTCCAAATTAGACCACATATTGGACCACAAAACAAATCTCCACATATACAGGAAAGCTGAAATTATGGTCTATACCCTCCCAGACTACCATGGTCTAAAAGCTTGACATCTGCAACAGAACAAACAGCAGAAAATACACTAATTCTTAAAACCTAAGCACTATAATGCTGAATGAGAAATGGGTTCAGGAATAAATCAAAAAGGAAATTNCAAAATTTCCTAGAAGTGAACGATGATGAAAATACAACATGTCAAAATGTCTGGGACACAATGAACACTTTCCTAAGAAGGAAGTTTATGGCACTTAACGCCTATACCAAAAAAAAAAAAATAGAAATGAAACAAGTAGATAATATACAGCCTAAAGACTCAGAGACAATAGGGCAGCAATTCAATCCTAAAAAACAAAAGAGAGGAGATTAGCAAAATCATGGGAGAAATATCAGAAACTGAGATAAGGAAAATTATAGATACAATGAATCCACCAGACAAAAAGATTGTTCTTTGAAAACATCAGTGATTGGCACACTCCTAGCTAAATTAACCAAAATCAGGAGAGAGAAAACCCAAATTAACAAAATTAGAAATGAAAATGGAGTTATCAAAACTTACACCCAAGAAATTTAGAGAATTATAAGGTCATATTTCAAAAACTTATACTCCATAAAATTTGACAGCACAATTCCTGAGTAACCATAACTTACAGAAACTGAATCAGGAAGTTTGAATTATTTAAAAGTCCTATAACAAATGAGGAAATGTGATGAAGTAATGTCGAATCTTCCCCCCAAAAATGTCCTGGACCAGATGGATTCAGCACAGAATTCTAACAGACATTTAAAGAACAATTAACACCAATACTCTAAACTGTACATATAATAGCGAAGGAAGAACACTTCCAAATCTAAGAAGCTCATATTCTAATCCCAAAACCTAATAGAGTTATACTTAAAAAACAAAACCTTAGGCCAGTCTCGTTGAGGAACACAGGTGCAAAGATTATCAAAAGAATCTTAGTAAATTGGCTTCAAAAACATATCAAAAAGATCATTCACTGTGATCCAGTAGGCTTTATCCCAGGCACACGAGTTTGACTTAACATATGCAAATCTATAAATGTAATCCATCATATAAACCAATCCAAAGTGCAAAACCACATGATACTCCTGTAGATGCAAAAAAAAAAAAAAAAAAGGTTTTGGCAAGATCCAAACCCTAGATACAGTAGGAATGGAAGGAAGCTATATAAAGATAATAAAGGCTGTATAAAACAACCCAACAGCAAGGATTATACTCAATGGGGAAAACCTTGAAGCATCCCTGCTTCCATCAAGAACTAGAAAAGGATGTCAACTCCCATCACTTCTATTTAATAACGTACTTCAAGTCTTAGCTGGAGCCACAAGACAAGAGAGGGAGGTAAAAGGGATTTGAATCAGAAAGGAAGAAGTCAAGATATCTCTGTTTGCAGATTACATGATTGTAAATCTGAGTGATCCTAAAAACTATCAGGAAACTGTTGCAACTAATACATAAGTTCAGTAAGAGGCAGGTTACAAAATAAAGCTTTTGTCACCAAATTTATCTAGGTTTAGCCAATAAACTCTTCTACTTTGAAAAAAATTAGTCCTTGATTCCCACAGGTAGAACACTGCTTTGCAGTCCTAGATTCCTTCTTCTCTAGCCTTGATTGCTCAAAGGTCTCTGCCCCATGATCCTCTTGGCAACCTCTCAACTGAATCATAGCTCATGATCCCTCCTGGGATGGGCACAACTTCCCCAGCTCTTTCATCTACATAGGAGCTTCTTGTCTTTGGCTCACAGGACCTGCAAGCAGCAGAGGGAGAGAGGGCAGCATTTTCCCCTTTTCCCCTCTGCACCTAACTCCCAGGCCTTGACCAGAAGCTCCTGGCACCACTAGTAGCAGCAGTAGTAGAAGCAGCAGCAGCAGCACCAGGATGAACAGCATTGTTACAGTTGGTTGTGGCTGCAGCAATGGGGCCCTAGCCCAGCTTTGGTGGGTGGGGTCCTGGGATTGCAGCCTCAGGATTGTAGCCAGGGACCCTGACTCCTGCCTCCTTTCCTAGGCTCCAGGCAAGGCAAATTTCAGTGGAGCTAAGAAGGCCAGATAACCCAGCCCTGGATAGGTTCCAAGGGGCCTTCCTTGCCTCCGACCCCACTCTGGTGTGGCCTCCTGGTTTCATGCCCAATCTCTACGATCCTAGCTTTGGAACTGTGGACCCCGGGAAACTCAGTCATGCCCAGCTCATAGATGCATTCTTAATCTGTATAGGCAAAACCTTTCCAACCTCCAAGATACAACCAGAGCCTAGACAGAGCAGCCAGGTCACACATGCAGACACTCCCTCTTGTACTTTCCTTAGTACTTGCTGATAAATTCATGCAAAATCACTTATGGGTGAACAAGGTGTTTTGCTCTGGCTTCTGATTGTCTGGTTACATCCCTTAGTCCATGGTGAGAAAAGGGCTCATACCAACACCTGAGGCCCAGAGAACTGGCCACACTCTATCCATAAGCCTTTTAAGAGAAGAATCAAACCACAGATTGTGTGGCCAAGTATGCTGAAGAACGCTCTGTGAATCAGGCCTTACACTTCTTCCAACTTCCAGGACAAAATCCAACCCTCCATGGGTTATCCCTCTCCCTCAATTAGACAATCCTCTGTGTGTTTGCTCGGGGCTGAAGTTAAGTACTTATTCTTCATAACCGTGCCCAAAGATCAAGCCTTGAATTTTCAAGTTCACATCTCTATCATACCTGTTATATGTGATGTGTCCACCACTGAATTTGAAAAGTGTCTTGCTGGAGAGATGGATCAGGAGTGAAGACTGTGTCTCATCAGCAGAAAGATCTAAGTTCAGATCCCAAAACCTTGTAAAATTGCATGATGGAAATGACAACAGCCTTCAATTCTAGCTCTGGAAGGCTGAGGAGTCTGGGAAATCCATGAGCGAAGCAAAAAGTTGGTAGAAGCAATGCAGGAAGACCTCCAACTGCCCCATGAGTCTCCACAGGCAGGAACAGAACACACACACACGCACACACACGCGCGCACACACACACACCACACAACACACACATGCATGAGCATGCACAAAAAGTGTTGACGTTTATGTCTCTCTTTTGTGGATTATAAACCCCACAAACTGTTTGCCGAAACAAATATGATGGAAAATGTTCAACATGTTCTTTTAGGGCTGGGGATATGTCTTATGGCTAAAGCCCTGCAAGAGAACTTAGTTGGCTCTTGTGAGACCCTAGACACAATCCTTAGCTAGTAAGAGAAACAAATTTAAAAATCACCAAGTTTTGAGCTTATTAAGTATGGCATTTGGGAAATACATAAAACATTGGGAGGACTTAGGAAATGCTTCTCAAAAGAAGTATTTATTTTAGTTTTTCGTGTGTGTGTGTGTGGTGTGTGTGTGTGTGTGTGGGTGAAAGAGAGGAGAGAGAGAGAGAAGAGAGAGATTCTGCACAGGCATGCCACGGTTACACCAGTGTGGATAAGAGACCAGCTAACCAAGTGGACTTCTGTACATCAAATCAGGTTGCCTGATTTGCAAGTAGGTGTTTTAGACACTGAGTATCTTGGCCCTTCCTCAGGAAAGAGTATTGTAAGTAGGTCTTAAAAGACAGTAAACCAGTAAAGATGTCATCCAGTGCAGCAATGAGAACAGAATGTATAAAATTCATTTATTAACTGGTATGTGGATTTAAAGTTACAGTTTTATTCCTAGTTTGTGTGTATTGAACATTTCTCTCCTAGGCATTAGCTTCTCATTGTAAACCTCCAATCTTCCTCCACAAAAGGGCATATTTGTAAAGATTTACAGAGAATTTTAAAAATTGACATTCGTGTATAAGATATATTTATATATTTCACTAGCTCAGACAGCCTCAAGTAAAATGCTGTGAGAAAATATTTCCTAAGTGCTAGGTTTGACTTCTAGTCCTGCTTTAAAATATCTGTAACAGAAGATTGAGTTTCTTGTTTCATTCAATTAGACATGTCGGTCAAGTCACTATCTGAGAGACTTGAAAATTGCTCAATCAGAGGCTCTTAAGGAATGTCCAATCAGATCACAGACAGCGAGGAGAGGGCGGGCCTTCATAGTCTTCCTGGGTTACTAGGCTTTCAGCCCCACCTTTTCCCGCCATCTTGGTTGCTGCACTTGAGGCTCCTCAGGTTTGACGGCCCGGGCCACACTGCTGCTAGGGGAGAAGTGTGGGAAGCCGAGGGCTGCTCCCGCCTCTGGGAATTGTGAGCATCGCAGGTCCGGAGAGGGAGGGGGAATCCGTGAATCCCCTGAGGGCCCTGGGTTCTGCCGTGGGTTTGCGGGGTGGGGGCTGGGTCGGCTCTGGGCCCCGGGTGTCCTTTAGCGGCCATGCGCAGGCCAGGAGCCCAGAGGAGTCACGTCGGGCTGCAGGTCCCAGAGCCCCGCCTAGGCGCATCATGCCGCGGGGCCTGGAATCTGGCCAAGGCACGTTGGGCCGCGGGGCCTGGAGCCCGGCCGAGGCACGTCAGGCCGCGGTGTCTGGAATCCGGCTGAGGCACATCCGGCCTTGGCGCCTGAGCCTGGCCGAGGCGCGTTGGGCCGTGGAGCCTTGAGTGCTGCTGAGCACAACTAGGAAGCTGCTGTATCCAGGGAGCTCAGCAGTGGGGTCCGTGGGGGGCTGCAGAGCTGCCAGCAGGGATCAGGGTCCTGTGACACTCCTAGCAGCGGTCTGTGAGGGAGGTTGGTTGGTTGGTTGCTTGCTTGCTTGGTTTTGAAAAACTATGTATTTATGTTTGCCTGTGTGTATCAGAGGGCACTGTGTGTCTCTTGTTGCTTACCTCCTGTTTCTGCAATCCTGATTAGAACTTTGATCCCCTACTTCTCATTGGTCTGTTCATATTGGGACCCAGCCCAATCTACCATGAAAAGAGATATTGCTGGTCTCATTCAAGTCCAGCATTTTAGGGTTACTGGTACTCTGCACTCTGGTTGGTTGAGGTTGTCTATGTTACAACTATTCTACTGCTATAAGCGTCCTCTGGTTTAGGTAGCTTTTGTAACATTGCTTTCATGAGACTTTTAAATGTCAACACTTTTCTTCTTTTTTCCTTATGTTCATTTTTCATATGCTAAAAAGTAACCTGGATTAGAGAATGAGTATCAGCTCATAGTGTTCTGAGATAATATGCACACAGGAGTGCCTCTCTGTCAGTCACAAACACCAAGTTAAAAAAATGAAATATAAAAGAAAAGGAAAGCAGAACAATAATCTTTGAGGCCTTAACAAAGTCTCTGTGGAAGCATGGTTCTTTGACTTATCAACATTTAAAATGTGGTTTTAGTTTTTGGTTCTATTGCAAGGTGGGAGGTGTGCAGCTTCCTGTTTTTCCTCCATCTAAACATTAACCTTCCCTCTCCACGGTAAGTTCATCTTTTTTTTCTTCCCCAAGACATGTGTGAGAAACTGTTTTACTATGTTTTTCTCTGATGATCCACATTCTGTTTATGAATATTTCACATAAGAATAATGGGCTCAGAGTCACTAGACCCATTGTGAACTGTCATTCTGCCTCAATTTAACAGCTTTGTGTGTTAATTGTATGGAATTTGGACTATGCTGGTGGTATTATGCCCACCTTAATCCTCCAATTTTCTTTTTAACTTTGTTTAAAGAACTTTGGGGTTTTCATGTTCCCAAGGTCTTGTTTTTTTTTTTTTTTTGAGTGTTAGTCTGTATCCTTCAATTTGACCATGTCATCCTGAAGTCTGTCAGTGAGTTGGCAGACTTGATATACCTGGGATTCTTGTTGGGTGGGCATGGGCATCAGGTTGTGTTTGTGTTTTAATTCTTTTAAAATTCTTAAATCGTGTTTCCATGATTCCATGTCTTATGAAAAACATAAACCAGATCATGGGTTTGTATTTATTTTGTGTCTTTTGTGGCAGAAATCAAATGTTATTTTATGACACTGGTATGATACAACACAGAGTATTATGACCTCCAGTTTACTATGTCCAAAGTGGAGATTTTGTTTAACAAGACCGGTTTCCTTGCAGGGACCATTGTCCCTTGAGGACATAACTGTGAACTCCACCTGGGAGGAATGGCAGTACCTGGATGCTGCTCAGAGGACCCTCTACAGGGATGTGATGTTGGAGACCTACAACAACCTTTTTTGGGTGAGGCTCACTGTCCTGTGAAAGCTTGAGTTCCAATTACTTCTTTCTACTTGGACAATATAAGAGTTGTTCTTGCTTTGTGCTGGAGTGATGCTGCAGAAGTTAGGACTGTGCCTCACAAGGAAAAGTTCCTCAATTCGGATCGGATCGCATGTAAAAAACACCAGGCAGAAAAGTGCTGAGACCTGCACTTCAACATTATTGGGCAGATCCCAGAGTGAATCAAAATACACACAGAAAAATAGGGTGTTAAAAAAAATCCAGGATGACTCCCAAAATCATGTTTGATCTTACACAGGTGCATGCACTACCCTGTGATACACACACTCTCTCTTTGTCTCTCTCTCTCTCTTACTCTCTCACAATATATAAGTCTTAGAAAAAGTTAACAGATGTGCTAGCTTTGGTCTTTATATTAATTTTTTGATGTCTGTTTGCTGTGTGCATGCTCATGTATGATACTTTTGCATATGCAAGTATCATCACTGCATAGTTCAACAGTTGTGAGCTGTTATCTTAGCCTTCTGCATTTTTGACATTCACTCTCTTATTTGCTACATTCTGTGTCAGGGCTGCTGGGCTGCAGTTTTCTGGGGGATTCTTTGCTCTGTGCCACCCATCTCACTCTCAAGCACTGGGCCTAGATGTGTGTACTTCTGCAGCCAGAGGTATTTGTGGTTTTCATGCAGATGAGTTGATGTACTCATCCTTGCATCACAAACAATTTTCCCATTATACCATTTCCCCAGGGTTTACTGATGAACTTAGGACTACATGTGTATGGTAAATGTTCCTAGCACATTTCCGTAATGGCAGACATTTTCAGAGAAACACTGTAGATGCAGCACAGTTACTTGCTGTGTAGGTGTTCATTTCAGTGTGTCAGCACAGGGATTACAGGATTGTGTTAGGAGCATTGTACCTCTCAATTACTTTATAATGTTACATGCACTGTTATTAACTGCATAATTATTATTGTACTATGAACATAAGAGTACCTCATTAACTTCCTGAGTGCCCTAGTAAATGCTACACATCCTCCCTTCATCCCTTTCTTCCCGCTATCTTTTCCTACCTTTCAAAGATCACAATTTTAGTCTCTACTTGGAGGTCAATTTGACCTTGCAAGCAGTTGAGTGTATACCGTAGTTTCCTTTATGTAGGTGTTAGGTCTCACTTATTTCTTCTTTTTTTCCGTACTCAGGGTAGATGGAGAGGTATCTCCTCTGCACAAATATGGCAGTAGAAGAGAAAGATTCCATCTGTTCCTTCTTGGTGAATAAATGAAATGACGGGTTCTTAGACAACAAATATGTATTTCAGACATACTTTTTTCATGCACTTTTATTGGACTTTTCTGAGAATTATTTGACTAAGTTCATGAGTTTCCATCATTCTTTCAAAACATATGTATCTATTATATGTAATAAAAGAAGAAAGGTTTAGTTTGGCTCATGGTGTTTAAAGATTTCAGTCAATGCCCAGGTGGCCATTTTTGTTTGGCCTTATATTGTGGAAAACACCATGGGTAGGAGCGTCATTGTGGCCAGGAACCAATGATGTCAACATGCTTCCTAGGGTAGGTCCTCTAAGACTTCATTTTTTCCTTTGGCTCTTCTTGCTGTCTTCACTGTGGACTCATGACAAAGTCTTTAGTACCCATCATCACTTCACTGTTTTGATTTCTATATCCTTAGTTTGCTCTGAAGGATGGTAGTATAACTATTTCAAGTTTGTAAATTTTGATTTCTGTAACTTTGAAAATTGTTGGATTTTTTAAAATATATATAACTTGCTTGGCAAATTGCTTGAGATTTTTTGGTCAATATTTTTCTCAATCTCTGAAGACTTTTATTTTCATATTTACTAAGGCATTCATGCCATGCAGGCACTCCATGGTACCTGTGGTATTACAGTGAGAATGTTTTCTATCTATCGATCCCTTCTCATGTGTGAATATTTTACAATATTAATTGTGTTAAGTTTCATGAGACAGTGTTTTGTTTTGTGTTCTAAGGTACACTTGCACTCACTGTGTAGCCCAAGGGGGTCCTTGAATATTGGTCTGGTACAATAGTCAAGTTTATGTTCTCGTACTTTTTCCATACAACTTGTCTCTTGAACTATGGGCTTTCTTCTAATCCTCCTGCAATTATTGGCTGTACACTTCCTTTTACAGATGGTCGTGTTTTCATACAGTTTTTTTAACCCATCAACCATCACACTGATAACTAAAATTTTGTTTGCATGGTGAATTTCAATTATTGCTGTGTAATTTAATACTATGTAAATTAGTAGTCCAGTCATTGAAGGACCAAAGGTGAACCTTCTGTAACCAAAGTTTCCAATGACCTGATCACAGAACAGTTCAGGATTTGCAGCTGTTGTCTTTCATCAGTGTATGCGACTCAGCACTCTGCCTTCTTTTACGTACATACTTTTTGTGCTTATGGAACATGGCATGACCAAACCTGGCCTGATCTTCAAGTTGGAACATGGACTCGTGCCATGTACTACAGTGGAAGACTCAGTGTGGAGCCTTCCAAGTCAGTGACTGCATTCTGAGCAAGACAATTCAGGTAGAAAAGAGCTCTTCAGTCAGTGATGATGTTGAGCTGTTTTTACCAGGTTTTGTCTAAACACAGTGTAGACTGCAGCTTTTATTGGGGATCTGAAGTTTGGCTTTTGCTTTTACAGGATAGGCTATTTTGTTGATCACCTTTTGTTTTTGGATTCTCTTTGTATGTGTTGTTGGATGATGTTGGGAATTTGAGGTAACATGGTATGTATCCAAAGCCATCTTCACACATCAGTTAATCCTGAGACTTCCTTGAACTCCTGCCATTAGTGCCTCTGCTTACAATTATGTGACCACACTCCCACATTTCTTTTTTTTTAATCTGTTTACTTAAAGGCTCACACATTCTTCTCCCCCAAGCCATGGTATAACAGTTCTTCATTGGTCCTTAGATGATACATTCTTTCTCTGTTTTCTCTGAGATGACAGGTTTTTCATTTGTCCTTTTAATTGTCCTGATGCGTTTGGCATGCAGAAAAGGATCTCCCCTTGATGCGCTTGTATTCATTACATGAAATATTAAGCAGCCGTGTAATGGATCTTCTCGATATGACAGTCAAAAGAGTGCTTACTAAGAGGAGAAACAAATGCACAAGGTATTTTTTTTTCATTAACCTAGACAGTGAACTCACTGAGAAGAAAATTTATGTTCATGTTTGTGTAACTTTAGTTGACTCTTTCCCAAACACTGCACTTAATAAATGGGTAAATGCACACTGAATAGTGATAGCAACTGATTGCAATGTGTAAAACTTTTAAAATGAGTTGCTTTATCACAGAATTTATAATGTTATTATCATATATATTCTATTTACTAGAAAGTTGTAAGCACAACAAATTTCAGGAAAAGATGCCAGCTTATTTTCTTCTTTATTTTGTGAATGAGAAAAATAAGTACAACCCATAAGAAAACAAGGTCTTCACACTGAAAGGAGAGAATCTGTCCTGAATGCTGTCTTTTTACTTCCAAACATGTCTCTGATATAGATAGAAAGAATGATGGCCCCCAAGAATGTAGTGTCAGGATAGCTGAAACCACAAATACTGAAGAAAAAAAATGGAGGAAAAAAAGGGAAGCTGAACACCTCAATGTTTGCAATAGACCCAAAATCTAAAACCACATTTTAAATGTTGAGGTCAAAGAGCCATGCTGCTACAGATAGTTTTTTTTTTATATTAAACATTTTTTATTATTATTTCCGCTCATACAAACTTAGTAGGTACATCCGTTCCCTCCCTCCCTCCTCCTCCCCCCAACCCCCCTGCTCCCCCTCCCCTCACCCCTCCCTCCCCATCCTCCAATGCCTCTCCCCCAATCTCCAGAGAATCCTTTAATGTGCCTGCCTGTCTCTCCTCTGGGCTCTCCTCTCCGATGACATACAAGGACCCAGTGGCATTCCCCTGAAAACTTTCCTGTGTTCCCCTTAAGCATAGGAATGGCACCAAATTATATGTATGGTTCTGCTTTCCTTTTCATTTATGTTTGCCTTTTTTGTGGTTGGGACTAACTGAGTCTGAGGCACTCCTGTATGCATATTATCCCAGCACACTATGAACTGATATTCATGTGTTAATTCAGGTTACCTTTTAGCATATAAAAAAATGAACATAAGAAATGACATGAAGAAAATCATTGACATTTAAAAGTTCTTGTAAGCAATGTTAGAACGGATACTTAAACCAGAGGCCGTTTTCTGTGGTAGAAGAGTTATGCTGTAAGCAACCACTAGCAATCTAGAGTGCCGAGTGTCAGTAACCCTAAACAGCCCAGCTCGAATCAGGCCAGCCAAATCTCTTTCCTAAAGCTCAGGGAATTTGTAGAAGAGGAGATGATCACATCGTAAGTGCCTAAAGGTGGGAGTTTCAGTGCTGGCTATGGCACTGCAGTCCTGGAAAGTCAGAATGCAGAAGGTCACAGCAGTGAGATCTATGCCCACTAAACTTGCACAATGGCCGATACATCAATATTCCAGCAAAGATCTTAGGAGAAAGGAATCTTTGCAGTAGGAACCATACAGAGAGGTGAATGAGAATGTTTCTTCATGTGGGTTTACAGAATGGCCACTTATACTGGCACAGGGGCCCTGCTTTGGAAGAGTGTAGCCAACCACATGTAGGCTCTGTGGGTGACACAAGGTGATATACAGAAAGGTATGAAGGAGACTGATGGATTGGTGAAGGGAAGAGAAACGTAGGGAGAATGGACAGATGGGACCTCCACTCATTTTAATCTCTAAATAAAATTTCAAAATATTGACAGAATAATGGTTAGTTGTCTCATAATTTAAAATGAAACCCTCACTGCCAAACTAGAAGAAGGATTTTTACGGATATCCTACTTGTGGAGAAGTGTAAGAACAAATTTTATTAAAGAGATACAAGGTATTTGCCAGGATTAATAGCAAAGCCCCACTCAGTAGAACAGAGGACATCCACAAAATATATCCCACTAATTACAGCCTTCTAATTATCAACAGAATTATGTAGAACATGTTTTGAGTTGAAGATTGTATCAATTATGGTCTCATAAGAAGCAATTTGCACAAACTTGGGCTGTTATTCCTTTTGTAGCTGTAAGACAGTGTTCATATACACTTAAAGGAGGTAAAGGAGATTTTACTTGACTTCCAGCTTCACAGACCTTATCCTGACATATGAAAGAAATCACGTGGGTAGCAGGCATAAGTACAGGCAACAGCAGGAGGACCTGATCATCCACAATGATGGCAAAGATCGAACTCAGGCAGCTATACCAGGCCATCAAACCTCCAGTCTCACTATATTATCTGTGCCTTCCTCCAGCAAGGCTCTACATCTCAAAGCTTCTACAAAGTTTTCAAACATTAACTGTAGATTGCATTCAAATATGTGTGCCTGTTATTCCAAAGCATACATTCTATACCTTGTCCCACACAGGGTACTTCCTTTTTCATGTTTCATAAAATCATAAAAGAGAACATGTGGATAAATACAGCATCGTTTAGCACACATACTTGTCTTACAACAAATGGGTAAATTTCAGAGACCCTTCACTAATTAGTTTATTCTGAAGCATTACATGTGTCAAACTGAAAGAATGGCAAGAGAGATTGAATATCCTGTCTCTTTTTCTCTTGGCCTCACTGATGAGGCCAAGTAAATCCCGACCTAAGCTATAGAATATGAAGAAATCTTTGGAAGTAATGGAACATAGGAAGGACTGATATTTAAACTAGCAAGTCAAGGCAGAGGATGTACTTGAAGTAGGGATTTAAGATGACTTTAGGCCCATATTTACAGATGCATTATTTGCATTATGGAAGACATGGCAAAACACCTTCATTTTCTCATAAAGATGAGTATGTGAAAACACACTAATAATGAAGAATCATGTCATGGTGTTTTTGGAACAATGAATTTAGAGGTTTGCACAAGAAAATTGAATTACAAAATAAACTTTTAGTAGCTCTTCCCTTTTTATAAGTATTTCTTTGAATGGCAGAGTGCATACAGTCACAAAATACATAAAACATGAACTAAAGTATTTTGTGGAAGCTATTTTCTGCTTTGTGAAACTGCTAGTTGCTTAAGAACCACATGAAGCATTCTCTTAAGATTGAGTTAGGAAATGTAAACACTCTGATATAAGAATAGATTTCTTGGCCTCTATTTCCTGCTTGGCACAATGAATATTTCACCACGATTACACAGGAAATACAGCTAGTTTACTAAGCCTTCCTAATTCTCATGGGGAAGGCGTACAATGTAGTTTCATAATATCTGTGTTTAGTGCAATAGAGAAATGGACTAAGCCACAAATAAATGGTAAATATTCCTTTTAGAGACCAGTACGAGAGTCATATTGAAATAATTTTTTTCTGGTTAAACAGTGATGTGATTACAGTATCATGGAAATTGCAATTAGTACTTTAGTATGTGATAGTCTGATTTATTGCTGTTCATGGATATACAAAATACATAGATTTGCCGTGAGTCCAATTTATCTTATGAAATTCCTTGTTAATGATAACTGTAAATTTGTTTCAGTAGCCACCAAAACCTTAATTTGAATCACTGATGAGAATATTTTTATTATTTAGGTGACCATAAAGGGCCTCCCCATCTTGACACCATTCACGAATGTCAGAGAAGCGGTTTGTCGCAATTTGTGGTCAGCTCAAGCAAAACATCAACTTCAGAGCTTAATGAAGTAAGTAAATTATTTAATAAGCTCTATTCATATTTCAACAGTGAATACTCAGAAAACAATAATCAAGAATTAGGGTGTTTTCATCATATTAATTTAGACTTAATCAGTAGCTTATTTGCAATATTGGGATGTGGTGATCTCATGAAAACTTGAGTTTAAATTACAAACACCCATGATTAACCCAGGGTATAGTAGTTCTCTTCCCTTGGATGATGAAGAACACAGTGAAAGTCACATAGCTGTGGGCGAACAAAAATATTCTACATAGTAATGACCTTGTTCAGTAGGATACTTTCTCTCAAGAAATTTCGAGGATTAGATTTGATGAAGATACTTATCCTGCTTTGATCTTCTACTTCCATGAAAAAATGTGAATATGAATGAGCATTCATACAGCCTCTCCAAAATGAACATAAGCTTCGACTGGAGAGAAGGCTCAGGCCTTTAACTTCATAAGATGCCATCTGTTGAGTGTTGGTTGCAGTGACTGTGCTATTGAATTTCCGTTTTGGAACTGTTGGCCTAGTCCAGTCAGCTCAAGGGAGTTCCCTACACTTTCAACTAAGGTTTTTATAGTCTCTGGTCTTACATTGAGGTCCTCAATTCATTCGGAATTAAGTCTTGTACGTGGTGACAAGTAAGGTCCAGTTTTAATCTTCTGCATGTGGACATGCAATTTTGCCAACAGCATTTGTTGAAGATACTGTTCTTTTTCCATTGGATTTTGGACCCCTTTATCAAAGATCAAATGGCTGTAACTGTGTGGGCTTATATCTGGGTCTTCGACCCTTATCCATTGATCTGTGTGTCTATTTTGGAGCCAGTACCAGGCTGTTTTTATAACTATGGATTTGTAGTATAAATTAAGGCGTGGTATGGTGATCCTTCCAGCAGTGTTTTTGCTACTCAGGATTGTTTTTGCCATCCTGGGTCTTTTGTGCATCCACATGAATTTTGAGATTGGGTGGCTAGCTTCTTTAAAGAATTGCTTTGGGATTTTGACTTGAATAGCATTGAATCTGTATATTGCCTTTTGTAGGATCGTCATTTTTATGATAACGATTCTGCCAATCCAGGAATATGGGAGCTCTTTCCACCTTCTGGTTTCTTCTGTAATTTCTTTCTTTAGGATGTTGAAATTTTCATTGTAAAGGTCTCTTACTTCCTTGGTGATGTTTATACCAACGTATTTCATTTTTTTAGGGTCTATAGTAAACGGTCTTGCTTCTCTCAGGGCATTTTCACTTCTTTCCTTCTGTGCATACAGCAAGGCCACTGATTTTTTGTGTTTATTTTGTGTGCTGCCACCCTGCTGAACTACTGTAATAGTTCCAGTAGTTTCCTGGTGGAGTTTTTGGGATCACTGAGGTATAAGATCATGTCATTTGCAAATAGATATAACTTGACTTCTTCCTTGTGGATTTGAATCCCTATTATTTCCTGTTTTTGTCTTTTGACTTCAGATAAGACTTCAAGTACAATATTGAATAGAAGTGGTGAGAGTGGTCAGCCTTGTCTAGTTGCTCATTGAAGCGGGAATGCTTGAAGTTTTTCCCCATTGAGTGTAATCCTTGCTGAAGACTTGTTGTACACAGTTTTTATTATATTAATAAAGGTTCCTTCCATTCCAACTGTCTCTAGGGTTTTGGGATTAAGACGACATTAGCTTCCTAGAAAAATTTGGTAGTGTTCCTTTTGCTATTTGATGGAACAATTTAAGAAGTATTGGTCTTATTTGTTCCTTGAATGCCTGGTAGAACTCTGTGCTGAATCCATCTGGTCCAGTGAATTTTTTGGTCAGAAGATTTGAGATTGCTTCATCAATTTCCTCATATGTTATAGGACTATTCAAATAACTCAGAACTTCCTGATTCAATTTAGGTAAGTTGTGCTTACTTAGGAATTCATCCATTTCTTTTATGTTGTCAAACTTCATGGAGTATAGGATTTTGAAATATGACGTTAAAATACTCTGAATTTCTTGAGTATCTGTAATGAGAACTCCATTTTCATTTCTAATTCTTGGGGATTTCAACACCGCCCTCTCAACATAGGACAGATCAACAGGTCAAAACTTAAAAGAGACACTTTGGAACTTAAAAAAACCTTACAGAAGTGGACCTTACAGATCTCTATCGAACTTTTCATCCACGCACCAAAGAATACACATTTTTCTCAGCAACACACGGAACTTTCTACAAAATAGATCACATATTGGGCCACAAAACAAATCTCCACATATACAGGAAAGTTGAAATTCTAGCCTGTACCCTATCAGATCTGCAACACAACAAACAACAGAAAATACACTAACTCCTGGAAACTAAACACTATGATGCTGAATTAGAATTGGATTCAGGAAGAAATTACAAAGGAAATTCAAGATTTCCTGAAAGAAAATGATAATGAAAATACAACTTACCAAAATCCCTGGGACACAATGAAAGCTGTCCTAAGAGGTAAGTTCATAGCTCTTAATGCCTACATCAAAAAAATGGAAATATCAGAAATACATAACTTAACAATGCAGCTCAACGCTTTAGAGACACTAGAGCAATCCAATCCCAAAAGCAGTGGAGAGAAGAGATTAGCAAAATAAGGGGAGAAATATCCGAAATTGAGATTAGGAAAACGAAACAGAGAATCAACCATTCAAAAAGCTGGTTCTTTGAAAAAATCAATAAGATTGATACATCCCTAACTAAATTAACCAAAAGCAGGAGAGAGAAAACCCAAATTAACAAAATTAAACAAGGAAATGGTGTCTGTGTTAAGTTTTTGACCTGTTGATCTATCCCCAGGAATTATCCTTCGGGGGTTGATTTCTCACTTTAGACGCTGTAGGGTTTGCTTAATGAATGAGGAGGAGCCCGTATTAGGTGCATATATGTTCAATATTGTGAATTCTTCCTGATGGGTTGTACCTGTGACTAAAACCTAGTATCCATCTGTGTCTCTTATGATTATTTTTTGGTTTGAAGTCCACTTTGTCTAATAGCGTAATAGCTCCCCCTTCTTGTTTTCTGGTTCCATTACCTTGCAGAATTTTGGACCAGGCTGTTATTATTAGGATGTGCCTTTCTTTAGTGCTGAGATGAGTTTCCTGAAGGCAGCAGATTGATGGGCTGATGGAGATGGATGCATACTTCACCTGGGATCTGGAGTGTGGCCTAGTGACCCACCCAAGCCCAGGGCAGCCTGGGTGCTGCTCAGCCTGGCCGATGGGAGGAGCTGGGTTGAGTGGGTGTCCTGGGGGCTGGTGGTATTTACCTGAGAAGCAGGGTGACCACGAGCGTCTTGGAGGGGTGCGCAGAAACTGCAGAGGGGCTGAGAAGCAGGGTGACTGCGAGTGTCCTGGGTGGGTGGAGAGGGCAGAGGGGCTGCTGGAAATGGTGGCTTGCTTCACCTGAGACCTGGGGCGTGGTCTATATACAGATTCTTATAAATTATAATAGCAATGAAATCCCCATGATTTTATTTATTACGGATTGCTCATTCATGTGACGTATGTAGAGTTCCATGCATGGATCATGTAGAGTAAAACGTTGACTATAGTGCATGAGAAATAATGTTCTGTGATTTAACTGAACTAGATAAATAAAATTGTACATATTGAAAAGTAATAATAGCTAGATCTTGAGAAAAATTTTATCAGGAAAACTTATCAGAAAAGTTATGTAGCATATACAGTAACAGAGCCTCATTGGTTAAACACAACATAATGAATTCTTCTCTCTTCAGTCAGAAGTGAAGGCACAGAACAACATGCACCAAATATCCAAATCTTATGATTCTTCATCACCTGTCAAGTATCAACATATAAGGAAGAATACATCACAATTATGTAATAAGCATTTATGTTATCAATCTCTCACTCAATCTCAGGAAACTCAGTCAGATGAGAAGGCCTTTGAATGTACGAAGTGGAAAAAAGATTGCTCTTGCAATATTTCTGTCACAACACATCAGAAAACTGACGAAGATCAAAATCCATATGAATGCACAGAATGTGCAAAATCATTCTCCCCGAAATCATGTGTCTTCGGAAATCCCAAAACACATAAAGAAAAATTGTTTTTAGAGAAGCAAGGGCACATTTTGCATCAGAGACATCATTCTGGTGAGAAGCCATATGAATGCACAGAATGTGGAAAATCTTTCTCACATAATTCACATCTCATTCGCCATCAGAAAATACACGCAGGTGAGAAGCCACATGAATGTATAGAGAGTACACAGAGGACACCTCCCATTTGCCATCAGAAAACTCATACACGTAACAAGCCACATGGATGTACAGAATGTGGAAAGTCTTTCTCATATAAGTCACATCTCATTGCCCATCTGAGAATGCATTCAGGTGAAAAACCTCATGAATGTACAAAATGTGGAAAATCTTTCTCAAGTAAGTCAAATCTCAATTGTCATCTTAGAATTCATTCAGGCGAGAAACCTTATGAATGTAGAGAATGTGGAAAATCTTTCTCACATAAGTCACATCTCATTCGCCATCAGAAAGTACACGCAGATGAGAAGCCACATGAATGTACAGAGAGTACACAGAGGACACCGCCCATTTGCCATCAGAAAACTCATACATGTGACAAGCCACATGGATGCTCAGAATGTGGAAAGTCTTTCCCATATAAGTCACATCTCATTGCCCATCTGAGAATGCATTCAGGTGAAAAACCTCATGAATGTACAGAATGTGGAAAATCTTTCTCAAGTAAGTCAAATCTCAATTGTCATCTTAGAATTCATTCAGGTGAGAAACCTTATAAATGTAGAGAATGTGGAAAATCTTTCTCACATAAGTCACATCTCATTTGCCATCTGAGAATTCATTCGGGTGAGAAACCTTATGAATGCACAGAATGTGGAAAATCTTTCTCACATAAGTCACATCTCATTCGCCATCAGAAAATACACGCAGGTGAGAAGCCACATGAATGTACAGAGAGTACACAGAGGACACCTCCCATTTGCCATCAGAAAACTCATACACGTGACAAGCCATATGGGTGTACAGAATGTGGAAAGGCTTTCTCATATAAGTCACATCTCATTGCCCATCTGAGAATTCATTCAGGTGAAAAACCTCATGAATGTACAGAATGTGGAAAATCTTTCTCAAGTAAATCAAATCTCATTTGCCATCTTAGAATTCATTCAGGTGAGAAACCTTATGAATGTACAAAATGTGGAATGTCTTTCTCACAAATGTCACATCTCATTTGCCATCTGAGAATTCATTCGGGTGAGAAACCTTATGAATGTACAGAATGTGGAAAATCTTTCTCAAGTAAGTCAAATCTCATTTGTCATCTTAGCATTCATTCAGGCGAGAAACCTTATGAATGTAGAGAATGTGGAAAATCTTTCTCACATAAGTCACATCTCATTCGCCATCTGAGAATTCATTCGGGTGAGAAACCTTATGAATGTACAGAATGTGGAAAATCTTTCTCAAATAAGTCACATCTCATTCGCCATCAGAAAATACATGCAGGTTAGAAGCCACATGAATGTAAAGAGAGTACATAGAGGACACCTCCCATTTGCCATCAGAAAACTCATACAAGTGAAAAGCCACATGGATGTACAGAATGTGGGAAAGTCTCATATAAGTCACATCCCATTGCCCATCTGAGAATTCATTCAGGTGAAAAACCTCATGAATATACAGAATGTGGAAAATCTTTCTCAAGTAAGTCAAATCTCATTTGCCATCTTAGAATTCATTCAGGCGAGAAACCTTATGAATATACAGAATGTGGAAAGTCTTTTTCAAGACAATCAAATCTCATTTGCCATCTTAGAATTCATTCAGGTGAGAAACCTTATGAATATACAGAATGTGGAAAGTCTTTCTGAAGTAAGTCAAATCTCATGTGCCATCAGAGAACACATGCAGGTGAGAAGCTATGTGCATGTACAGACAGTTGAAAATTTTACTCACAGAGGACACATCTCATTTAGAGGACACATGTCATTTGCCATCAGAAAACTCATACAAGTGAAAAGCCACATGGATGTACAGAATTTAGAAAGTCTTTTGTGGAGGAGAAATGAGTCCTACATCATAGATGTCATACTGGTAAGAAACCATATGAATGTACAGAATGTGAAAAATCTTTCTCACAGAACTCAAATCTCATTTTCTGTCAGAGCACGTATGCAGGTGAGAAGCCATATGAATGTACAGAATGTGGAAAATCTTTCTCATAGAATTCACATCTCATTCACCATGTGAGAACACATGCAGTTGAGAAACCCTATGAATGTACAGAATGAGGAAAATCTTTTCTCCCAGAAGACACATCCTGTTTGCCATCAGAGAACTCATACTTGTGAGAAGTCATATGAATGTGTGGAATGCAGAAAATCGTTCTCACATAAGTCACATCTCAGTGTCCATCGGCGAATTCATAAAGGGTAGAAACCCTATGGATGTACAGAATGTGGAAAATATTCCTGAAGAAAAACACATCTCATCGTGCCTCAGAGATATACGGTTGAGAAGCCCCTTGAAAGCAGAGAATGTGGAAAATGTGACATAGGACAGGTATTATTCACCATCAGAGATCTTGTACAGGTGAAAAGCCATGTAGATGTACAGCGGGTGGAAAAATCTTTTTTGAGAGACGAGAGGACTCATTGTACATCAGAGATACCATGCTGGTGAGAAGCCATATCGATGTACAGAATGTGAAAAATCTTCACAGAACACGAGACTCATTATACATCAGAAATGCCACATATGGGAGAAACACTATAGATATACAGAATGTGGAAAATATTCTCACATAAGTCAACTCTAACTGTTCATCAGAGAACTCATACAGGAGAGAAACCACATGTATCTAAAAAATGTGGAAAATCATACCCTAGTAAGTCAAATCTCACTGCCCCTCAGTGAACTCATACTGACAAGAAGCTCTTTGAATGTACAGAATGTGAAAAGTCTTTGTTGAGAGATGAGAAGACTCATTATGCATCAGAGAATTTATACAGGTGAGAAGCCGTGTAAATGTATAAAATGTGGAATATCTTTCTTATGTAAGACAAATCTCACTCTTCATCAGAAACCTGTATGTACGTAATGTGAACTATCTTTCTTTAGCGATTAAAGTCTCGTCATATATCAGAGAAGACTTATGCATGAACAGAACATGAAAAGTCATTCTTAGACCAGTCTTGTCTCATTGGGCATCAGATAACTCATACAGTTCTGAATGTTAAAGACACTATATGATGTGGAAAATCTATCTTCACAGAAATAAAAACATTCTCCATCAAGAAGTCATACAGTTAAAAAATGAAAAAAGAAGTCAATATTGCTCAACTTTTTGTAGTTGTTTCCACTCTGCTCCTTAGAGGTAGCAGCCTGTTTTGAGGTTGGATGCAGTTCTCTAAACAGCAAGTTCAAATACAGCTAAAATGTAAGATATAATTTTAATATTTAATAAAAAATTCATTTTTCACCCAGTGGGTTTATTTTGGTACATATATGTAAGCATCCCCTATTCTCTGATTGATTTCAGGTCTCTGTACCCTGGCCCTCTAATGATACATGTACATCTCTTCTTTCCTCTCACTGACTGATGATTATATATATGTATGTATTGTAATGGTCACTCTTTACTATTGCTGTGAGAGAGCACCCAAAGACAACCAACCTATGGGAGAAAGGAAGATTTATTCAACTTTCAGTTCCAGAGGGAAAGTAGTCTTTCATGGTGGGAGATGGCATGACTGGCTGGCTGAGGCTGGCAGGCAGGCTAAGTCACAGCACACCTCCACATGGTTTGAGCATTCCTAGAATGTCTCTCCTATATTCTGTGGTCCCTTCTATATGGTCCATTACTGGGAGGTTGCTATGAGAACTGTGGAGGTTCCCATGGGATCCAGTGTGGGTATATTCCCTTCAGGTGGTCTCAGTTGATCCTTCCAAGTGTGGTATCAGCTGATCTTAATTAATACCAGGTATGTAAAGTTGACACCCAGAATTAACTGTCACAAGTCCACCCCGTGTCAACCACTGCAATGCTGTCTGTTTAAACAAGTGTGTGTGACTTGGATAAGAATGGGGTGGTTGTCCATACCATGGTAGACCACTAAAACTCCTGAGTCAACTAAGGACCAAGTGTTGGAGGTGAACACTGGGGAAGGGCCAGGCTCATGCTATAATGTGAAAAGACAGGTTTTCGGAGGATCGTGGTTATTCTGCCCAGACCACTTGCGTCATGTTGGGATAAACCCTTCTTCGAAGTTAACTACTCTCTGTTCTGCAAATCATGGCCACCATGGAACTCCTGGAAGCTCCTTCCATTGTGATGTGGGAAGAAGAATAATTCCTGGAGGCCTGCATTACAAGCTTTACTGGCCTTGTGTGCTGGAATGTCTCTCCTATATTCTGTGGTCCCTTTTTTATGGTCCATTACTGGGAGCTTGCTATGAGAACTGTGGAGGTTCCCATGGGATCTAGTGTGGGTATATTCCCTTCAGCCCAGAAACCCAGGCCTGAATACCCCACCAATTTAACTTCCTCACCTGTGTGGAGGGGTTGCAGTGGTAAATGCCTGACCCTGGCAGTGACACTAGCGTGAACTTCCTCCATACCAGAAGCACAACTTCCAGCTCTTTACTATGTCGGTGGTCCCTATTCTGATTCCAGTGCATTTAGTAGAGGGAAAAGAACACAACTCCAGAGCAAACTTCGAAGTCCAAAACACGAGATCAAGCTGGCACTAGCTCTCTTGCTTATCACATTTTAAACTTCTCGCAGATAAGGTCACAGAGGTGCCTGGCAGTCAAAGAGACACCTTGGGGTAGGGGGCTTCCTTTGTCTTCAGGGAATGGCTTTCTTCTGCTTGACACTGTGTGCCTTGGACGGCCACACTGGCATCATAGAAAAGACAATACTCTTGAGGAGAATGGTTGGGAGAAAGGAAGCAGGGATATAAGGAGAGACAAATGGCAGGAGGAGAGCATGTTCAGGATGATGATGGAATAAATGAGGTGGAAAAAAGACAGTAGAAAGAGTACTGGAATACTCTATTTAAAACAAGTGAGTGAGATATGGTATGCATAGGAATGGGAGGTTAGTCCACACCATGGCGGACCCCAAAAACTCCTGAGAAAACTAGTGACCTAGGGTTTGGGGCTGAGCACTGGGGAGGGATCAGGCTCATGCTGCCATGTGAAGAGACAGGGCTTGATATGATGATTGTCATTCTTCCTTGACCAAATGCCACAGTCTTGGGACTAACACACCGTGGAAGTTTGCTACTCTCTGTCCCACTAAGCATGGCCTCCAGGGATTTCCTGGAAGCTGCTTCCAGTGTGTTGTGGGAGTAGGAACACTTCTTGGAGGCCTACCTGACCAGCTTTCCTGGCCCTGCATGCTGCATAGGCTTAGCCCAGAAACAGGCCTGGATAATCCACACATTTTAACTTCCTGACTTTGTAGGGGTTGATCTGTAAAACTCCTGACCCTGGATCTTACATTGGCTTGCTTGGGCTTCTCCTATCATACCTGACAAGAACCTGACTGATGCCATGAACTCCCTCAGTGGAAGAAGCAGATGCTCAAGCTCTCCACTATATCGGGAGTCCCCATTATGATTCCAATTCATTTCCTGGAGGGGAAAGAGCAGAACTCCAGTACCAAGTTCAAGACCCAAACACAAGCCCACCCTGGCCCCTATCCCTGTGATGCCTCTTGCAGATCAAAGTTCTAGCTGATGAGGTCACAAAGCCACCAGGCATTCCAGGAGATATATGGGAGGATGGAACTTCCTTTTTCTCCTCTGAGGCACTGTCTTCTCCCTTTATTCTGTATGCCCTGGATATCCATAGCGGCAGCCTAGAAAAGACAATCCTCCTGGTGGAGGAAAGAGGGATGGGCAGAGAGACAAATGGAGGATGGGAGGACATCGACAAGAAGAGGAGGATGAAATAAAGGTGGTGACAGCAAGCCATTAGTAAGACCACAGGAATGCTATATTTTTAAACAGGCACGTGAGCCTTTGCAATGTGTGGGAGGGTAGTCCACATTAGGGTGGACCCCAAATACCCCTGACACCTAGTTGGGTGACACTGGTTGGGGGTAAGCACTGGGGAGGGGACAGGCTCATGCTGCCATGTGAATAGAGAAAGCTTGGGATGAGGTTTGCCATTCTGCCATACTCCAGGAAGATAACTTTTCTCTGTCATGGTAGTCATAGCTACTGGGGATTTCCTGGAAGCTGCTTCCAAAGTGATGTGGGAACAGAACAGTTCCTGGAGACCTACTTCACCAGCTTTCCTGGCCCTGAGGCCTGGGCAGGCTTAGCCCAGAAACCCGGGCCTTGGATATACCAACCACTTTAATATCCTGATCTTTGTGGATACTTTGCATGGGGAAACACTTGACACTGCCTGCTGCATTGGCTTGGGCTTCTCCTAACATACCTCAGAAGGGCCTGCACACTGAAAAGAACCCCATCAGAAGAAGACACAGAAGCTACTGCTCTGGAGTCTATCAGTGTTCCCTATTCTGATTCCAATACATATCCCAGAGGGAGAGAGAACAGAAGTCCAGGAACAAGCTCATACTCCCAAAGACAAGACCAACCAGAACACTGGCCCTCTGTTGCCTAGCACAGCTCAAAGTTCTAGCCAATGAGGTCACAGACGTGCCTGGCTATGAGGGAGACATCTTGGGGGGGGCACCCTTTGCCTTCAGTAAGGCACTGTCTTCCCCTTGAATGTGTATGTGCAGGAGGGTTATAGATGCTGCCAAGAAAACAAAATCCTGTTGAACTTCAGAGATAGAGAAGGAAGGAGCGATGGATGGAGAGACAAATGGAGAGAAGGAGGAAGGCAGCAAATAGATGAGGATGGAATAGGAAGCCACAACTCAGTAGCAAGACCACCAGAGCACTTTGTGATTAAAGCAAGTCAGGGAGCCCTAGATAAGAGTGGGAGGGTGATACAAAACTTGGCGGTCACACAAAATTCATGAGACCACTATCGACCTAGAGTTTTTTTTTTGGGGGGGGGGTAAACACGGTGGAGGGGTTAGGGTCTTGCTGCCATGTGCCCAGCAAGGCTGGGGAATATGGCTGGCATTCTGCTTAGCCCACATGCCACAGTCTTTGGGCTCACACTCCTGAGAAGTTAGCTGCCTTCTTTCCTGACAGTCATGGCTGCCACGGATCTCCTGAAAGGTGATTCCAGTGTGAGTTGGAAAGAAGGAACAGTTCCTGGAGGCCTCCCTCAACAGCTTTCCTGGCCCTGTGTCCTCAGCAGACTTAGGCCGGAAATCTTGCCTGGATACCTCTCTGATCTTAATTTCAATGCTGTGCGCAGTGGTTGAATTTGAAAATGCCTGAGAGGAGCCTGTCTGCTGTCATTTAATCCTTCGGTTGACAAGCAGAAGCTCCACCTCTTAGACTCTGCCAGAAGCCGCGATTTTGCTTCCTATCCACATTCTAGAAGGACGGAATACACCAGCTCTGGCCCAACCTCAAAGTCCCAAATACAAGCTCAACCTTAGCATCTGCCCATTGTTGCTATGAACAGCTCAAAGAAGTAGCCAGTAAGGTCCCAGAGGTGCCTGGTAGTGAGAGAAATACCTAGGTCATATGGCCCTTCCTTTATCTCCAGTCAGGCACTGTCTTTCCCTTGCCTATGTGTGCCCTGGATGGCCACTGATGCACCTAGTAAAAGACAATCCTCTTCTGTAAGGAGGGATGTAGGCAAGGAAGGAGGGATGGATGGAGAGATGAATGGAAAGAAGGAGGTAGCAAGGAGATTAGGATGGAATAAGTGAAGCAGCAACAAGGAAGTGTCAAGACCACCAGACCACTGTGTGATTATTTCAACTGAGTGAGCCTTCGATCGGAATGGGAGGTAAGTCCACAATATTGCAGACTCCAAAATCTGAGATGACTAGGGACCTTTTACTTCAGGGTGTGCACTGGTGAGGGGTCAGAATCATGCAGCCATGTGAAGAGACAAGGGCTGGGAAGAATGGTTGTCAAGTCTGGCTAGCCCACATGACACAGTCTTGGGACTCACACTCCAGGGAAGTTAACTACTCTGTCCCGCTTCTCATGGTTGCAGAATCTTCTGGAAGCTGCTTCCAGTGTGAGATTTAGTTCATGGATACTTGCCTCACCAGAATTCCTGACCCTGTTTCCAAGGTAGGCTTAGCCTGGAAACTCAGGCCTGGATACCACTCCCACTTTGACTTCCTGACCTGTGTGGAGGTGTTGTACTAGGAAATACCTGACCCTGGCTGCTGCATTGGCTTGCGTTTCTCCTAGCACACCTGAGAGGATCCTCTCCACTTCCATGAATACCCTGATTAGAATAAGCAGAAGCTCCAGCTTGTGATTGTGCTGGGGGCCACATTCTGAAATGTATCCATATCCTAGAGGGACAGGCCCAAACTCAAAGCCACAATGAAAAGCCCAAGCTGGTCACTGGCCCACTGTTGCCTAGCACAGCTCAATGTTCTAATCCATGAGGTCACAGAGGTGTGTTTCAGTGAGGGAAATATCTTTGGTTTGGGGTAATCGTTTGTCTCCTTTTAGAAGCTTTCTTGCCCTTGAATGTGTGTGCCCTTGAGGGCCACAAAAATAGCCTAGAGAAGATGATCCTCTTGTATAAGGAGAGAGGTAGTGAAGGAAGGAGGCGTGGATGAAGAAAGGAATGCAAGAAAGGAGGGAGGGAGCAAGCAGATGAGGATGGAATAAGTGAGGCGGCAACAAGCCAGTGGCGAGACCACCAGAGCGCTTTGTGATTAAAGCAAGTCAGTGAGTCCTAGATTGGAATGGGAAGGTCGACTCCATCAGGGATAGGGATGATAGTTTTCATTCTAGCTAACACACATGCCATAAGGGTTCATCTGAAAACTGCTTCCAATGTGAGGGGGAAATTGGAACAATTTCTTGAGGTCTGCCACACTAGCTTTCCTGTCCCTGCATCCTCTGTAGGCTTATCCCATAAAACTGGGCCTGCATACCCTATCCACTTTAACTTCGTGACCTGTGTGGATGGGTTGAATTGGAAAATGTCTGACCCTGGCTGCACTGTCTTGGGCTTCTCCTGGCACACTTGAGAGGAGCCTGCCTGCTTACATAATCTACCTCAGTAGAAGCAGCATAAGCTCCAGCCCTGCACAATGTCGGGGGTCCCCATTATGTCTATTGCCTTATCCTAGAGGGACAGAGAAGACAAGTCCAGATCCAAGCTCAAAGTCCCAAAGACAATCTTAACCGGGGCACTAGCACAATGTTGCGTAGCAGAGCTCAAAATTCTCTGCGATGAGGTCACAGAGATCCCTGGCAGTGACAGAGATAGCTTGGGAGTAGGGGGCTTCCTTTGTCTCCATTGAGATGCTGTCTTCCCCTTGACTGTGAGCTCTGGCGGGCCATAGAAGCAGCAGAGAAATGATAATCCTCTTCAGTAAGGATTGAGGAGGGAAGGAAGGAAGGAAGGAAAGATGGACAGATGGAAGGAGGAAGGGAGACAGAAAATAAATGAGGATGAAGAAAGTGAGGCAGCACCTAGCCAGTGGGAAGTTGACCTGAGCACTGTGTGATTAAAGCAAGTGAGTGAGTCCTCCGTTGGAATGGCAGGTCCCACACATACCTGAGACCACTAGGGACCTAGTGTTTGGGGGTGAGCTCTGGGGGGTGTGAGGTTCATGCTGCGATGTGCAGAAACTGGGCTGGGGATGATGGTTGGCATTCTGTCAAGACCACATGCCACACAATCCTGGAACTCACGCTGCAGTGAAATTAGCTCCTCTCTTTCCTGCCAATCATGGCCACCAGGGGTCTCCATTAAGCTGCTTCCATTGTGAGTTGGAAACGGGAATAGTTATTGGATGCCTGAAACACCAGCTTTCTTGGGCCTGTGTCCTGTGAAGGCTTAACTAAGGAACCAGGCCTGGATACCCCACCCATTTTTACCTTCCTCACCTTTGTGGAGGGGTTGTACTGGGAAACGCCTGACCCTGGTTGCACCACTGGCTTGGGATTCTCCTAGCACACCTGAGAGGAACCTTCCCGCTGCCATGAACTCCCTCAGTAGAAGAAGAAGTAGCTCCAGCTCTGGACTATGTCGCGTTCCCCATTCTGATTCCAATCCCTTTCCTAGAAGGTGAAACAACACAACTCCTGGTACCAGCTTAAAGTCCCAAAGACAATCACAAACTTGGCACTGGCCCTCTGCTGCCTAGTGCATTAAGGTCACAGAAGTGCTTGGCTGAGTCAGGGAAACATGTTGGGGAAGGAGGCTTCTTTTGCATCCAGTTAGGTGCTTGTCTTCCACTTGACTATGTGTGTCCAGGAGGGCCAGAGAGGCAGCCTGGAAAAGACAATCCTCCTGTGGAAAGAGGCAGGGAGGAAAGGAACGAGGGATGGATGGAGAGACGAATGTAGGGAGTGGAGGAAGACCCAAGCAGATCAGGGCAGAATAAGGGAGGAGGCAACTAGCCAGTAGTAAGATCACTGGAATACTGTGAAAAGTAAGAGTGTGCCATGGATAAAAATGTGAATGTAGTCCACACCATGGTGGACCCTAAATACTCCTGAGAAAACTAGGCACCTTGTGTTAGGGGGTGAGCATTCAGGACAGGTCAGTCTCATGATGCCATGTGAAGAGACAAGTCTGGGTATGATGGTTGTCGTTCTCCCTAGATCACATGCCACAGTCTTGGGACTCACACTCTGGGGAAGTTAACTGCTCTCTGTCCCGCTAGTCATGGCTGCCAGGGACCTCCTGCAAGCTGCTTCCAGTGTGAGGTGGGAACAAGAAATGTTCCTGGATGCCTGCCTCACCAGCTTACCTGGCCCTGGGTCCTGGCAGGCTTATCCCAGAATCCCATGCCCGGACACCCAACACACATTAACTTCCTGACCTGTGTGGAGGGGTTGAACTGGAAAATGCTTGCCCCAGGCTGCTGCACTGACCTGGGCTTCTCCTTACCACACCTGCTTGAAGCCTGCCTGCTGCCATGAACACCCTCAGTAGAAGCAAATGATCCTTCTGGACTTTGCTAGGGGCCCCCATTTTGATACCTATCCATATATTAGGGAGACAGAGAAGACAAGCTCATGCCAAACATTGAATTTCCAAAGAAAAGCTGAACCTGGACACTGTCTCACTATTGCCCAGCCCAGCTCAACATTCTAGCTGAGGAAGTCACAGAAATGCCTGGCAGTGAGGGAGACATTTTGGGCATAGGGGCATTCATTTTCTCCTCAGAAGAGCTGTTTTCTCCTAGAGTGTATGTGTCCTGGAGGTCCACAAAGGCAGACTAGAAAAGACAATCCCCGTGTGCATGGAGGGAGGTAGGAAAAAGAAGGCTTGGTGTATTGACAAACAAATGGAAGGAGGCAGGGAGATAGGAAGCAGATGAAGATGGAATAAGAGAGGCATGTAGAAGCCAGTGGCAAGAACACAAGGGTGCTGTGTGCTTAAAGAAAGTTAGTGAGCACTGGATAGGAAATGTCCGCACCATGCAAGGACCCCCAAATCTGAGACCACGAGGCACCTATTGTTTGGGGGTGAGCAATGGAGATGGGTCATTCTCATGCTGCGATGTGCAGGGAATGATGGTTGTCATTCTACCTAGCCCACATGTAATAGCCCTGGGACTCACACTCTGGGGAAGTTAGCTACTCCCTTTTCTGACATCCATGTATCTCCTGTAAGTAGCTTCCACCATGAAGTGGGAACAGGAACGCTTCCTGGAAGTCTGCATCTCCAATTTTCCTGGCCCTGAGTCCTGGGCAGGTTTAGCCCAGAAACCTGGGCCTGGGTATGCCACCCACTTTAAATTTCAATCCTGTGTGGAGGGCTTGCACTGGAAAACACCTGACTCTGGCTGCAACATTTGGTTGGGCTTCTCCAAGCACACCTCAGAGGAGTCTTCACACTATCTTGAATTACAACAGTAGAAGATGCAGATGTTCCAGCTCTGGACTATGCCGGGAGCCCCCAATCTCAGTCCTATCCATATCATGGAGGGACAGAGAACACAAGCCCAAGCCCAACCAGAAAGTCCTAAAGACACCATGGTCCCTCACCAATTGTTGCCTCACTCAGCTCAAAGTTCTAGCCGATGCAGTCACAGAAATGCCTGCCACTGAGTGACATATCTTTGTCTCCAGCGAGGACCTGTCTTCACATTTACTCAGTGTGCCCTGGAGGGCCACAGAGGCAGCCTACAAAAGACAATCCTCTTGTGTAAGGTGAGAGTTGGAAAGGAAGGATGGAAGGAGGGATGAATTGAGAGAAGGAGGGAGGCAGCAAACAGATAAGGAAAGAATAAGTGAGGTGGCAACAAGCTAGCAGGAAGACCACCAGATTCCTGTGTGATTACAGCAACTGAGTGAGACTTGGATAAAAATTTGAGGGTAGTTCAAACCATGGCGGACCACAAAAACTGCTGAGACCATTAGGGACCTAGAGTTTGGGGGTGAGCACTGGGAAGGGGTCAGGGTCATGCTACCATGTGCAGAGACAAGGCTTGGGATGATGATTGTCATTCTGCAAACCCATATTACAAACTATTGGGACTCTTAATTCATTGAATTTAGCTACTATGTTTCCCCCAGTTATGGCTGCCAGGGAACTCCTGGAATCTGCTTCCCCCGTACGGTGAGAACACGAACAGTTCCTAGAGGCCTGCCTCACTTGCTCTCCTGGCCCTGTCTTCTGGGCAGGGTTGGCTCTGAATCATGGGCCTTTGTATCCCACCCACTTTAAATTCCTCACTTATGTGGAGGGAAGTGAACAGTAGGATGCCAACTTCCTCCACCAGCTCTCAGTATTTTGTTCCAGGGTCTAGTCCCACCTGCCATAGGCTGGGCCTTCCCCATCAGCTAGACAATCTCCATTAGCTTCGCTCTGGGGTTAACTGAACTACTAATTCTCCACAAATGTTCCCAGAGCTCAAAACCTCAACAGTCAAGTTGAAACCTGTGCCTAACCATGACACTTGTGTTTCAGTTCACACCTTCTAGTGATTGGCATCAGTTAAGGATGAATGAAACAAGGAACATATTAGCACAAGCTACAAAGTTTTATCCAATTTTTTTCTGGAAACATGTAGACAGATGTCTTATAAGGATTACAGTGTGGTATACAATCAATTTTTACTGTGGCTAATGTTAAATCTACCAAGACATTTTTGTTTCTATAGTAGTCAACTTTTCTGAACAAAAGTCAATATGAATAACAAAATGCCCATAAGATTCCCAGAAAATTAAACAAGCAGTGGAAAAAAGTTCAGAGAAGATGCTGCTGCAAATAAATGGCATTCAAAGTTTTATTGCAACACTGCAACACAAAACCATAATAAAAGGCAAAAATGAAAGCATACAGTGGAGTCCACAGTTAAAAACTCAGTATTATAAAAATGTCAACTATCACAATGGACATGGAAGTCTGTGCTGTTGCAAGAGGATCCCAAACTCAAGGATAGATAGAATTGGATGCCATGACAAGGGAAGGTCCTAGCACAAGTGCTGGAGACCTGGGAACTTCAAGACCCCTGAGGGGTGACAAGAACCATGTGAGAATGAAACTACACAAGCTGTTAAGGGAAGGACTCTGTTGCCATGGAAACTAACAGAACAACATTGTCAGAAGAGAAATACAAGTCCTGGGCTTGCAAATATCATGCACAAGCTACTGGACAAAGCACAGACCAGTTATGTAAAGAGAACAAAACCCAGTTAGTTGTGTGGCACAGATCTGTAATCTCAGCACTCAAGAGCATGAGATAATGAATCTCAAGTTCAAAACCAGATTTTGCTATTAAAATGTGAGATGCCAGTAAGAAACAAAAAAGAAATACAAAACTGCGGAATGCTCACATGGTTCTTCCAAGAGAAGCATCTGTTAATTTGATATCCATATGAACAACACCTGATTCTTGACATACATTGCCAATTGTGGCAACATGGACTCAGTTCTCAATGGATCAGCAACAGAACCGTGGCCACACAATGTCCTAGGCTAAAACTCTTAGTCACAGTATCTCAGAGCATGGTTATTGCTTGGAAATAAAACTTTTAAAAGATAATTACATTAAACTGTGGTAGTCAGGATGGATATCTTAAGCTAATATGCAGGTTTCCATGTGAGAGAGGAAAATTCGTAAACAGCGAGACTCCACAGGACAGAGTAACAGGATAGTCAGAGCCATTTGGGACAAGTCACAACCAAAACCATGATTGTGTACACCTTCATCCTAGACTTCCTACCTCCAAATCTATAAGACTTTTTTTTGCTGTTAAGTGCTGTTTTCATGGCAGTCCTAGCACAATAACACAGAGTCTAAATAAAAAAAAAAAAGGAAAACAGGGCTGAAGAGATGACTCAGGGTTTAACCTCTGTCTCTCAAGCAGAGAGCTTGGATTGCGAGTCCTACCTAAAAATGCCAGGCAGAAATGGTGGCAGCCGGCACTTCTGGCCCTGGTTGGTGGAGCTTGGGAAATCTCAGAGCAAAGCAAGAAGGGATTAGAAGCAATCCAGGATGATTCCCAAAATTACCCTTGGTCTTCCACAGGGACATATATGCTGTCTGATGATCTGATGTGCATACACACACACACACACACACACACACACACACACACACACATACACATACACATACACATACACACATAAAGAATGAATAAATAAAGTTTAATAAAGCAAAACAACAAAATATCTAAAATCTTTATCTAATATTTAAGAGCATAATTATTCATTTGACATGCAGCCTTTTTTATTTTTTTTATTGCCACTCATACAAACTTAACAGGTACACCGGTCTCCCCCTCCCTCCAATCCCCTATCCCTCTGTGCCCCCTCCCCTTCCCCTTCCCTCCCCATACTTCAGTGCCTCCCCCTCCCATCCATGGAGCATCTTTTAATGTGCATGCCAAACTCTCCTCTGGGTCCTCCTCTCCGATGAGGTGTAAGGACTCAGTGGCATTTCCCAGAACCCTTTCCTGTGTTCCCCTTAACCATAGGAACACTACTGAGGCTGTCAATCCCTTGCCTCCAACTATCCTAATGCCTTTAGCGAATGCTAGACTTTGTGGGGTCAATAGTATGTTGGACATTACGCAGGGCATGTAAAGTCCAAATATGATTGCTTCGGCCCTAACTTGTGTGGAGAATCTTGCATATCATTATTCCTCACATCCTTGTGCTCTTACAATCTTACTGCCCCCTCTTCCACAAATTTCCCTGAGCTTCAGGATGGGAGAGATTAGTCTGGCCTAGTTCTAGGTGGTTGATATAGAGTCTCTGATATTCTGGATTATGGTTTGTTGATTTTTTTTTCAGTTTTGCTGCTCCTGCAATGCCCTTCACTCCATCCTGATGGGTATTGGATGTCACCCCCTGGCCGGAGATAAAAAACTGTTAAACTACAGTCTTGTTATAAGAGTATATTTAAAGGTAGATATAATAAAAGTAGGAAACTGCGGTGAGGGAGGGGTCAATCACCCATTTGCAAAATGGTTACTTATTATCTGCCAGACTATACGCCCTCCCCTTCTGGTAAGATCATACCCAATCAATTGTAAATGATCAGGAAGGAAAGTCTGTGAACTTAACCAGATGTCTTATTACTTACTTGCAGTCCTTGATGGTGGCCTATTTTCTCTGCTGTAACATGGTCCCCTCTCCTTGTTACTGGTGTGTCCCTCTTTCCCCATCCCTCCTGTTCATAATCTTTTTCTATAAACAGGAATAATATAGCATAAATCATAATCATAAAGAAATGATTAAGAAATTAACACCCTGCGAAATAAAAGTAAGTCACAGAATGGAAGAAGATATATGTAAATATATAACAAAAGACTTCTATCAAAGATGGAGGAAAACTACTACATGGTACAAAGTAAAAAAAAAGTCAGGCATACCTTCAAAAGTGGGAAAGACTTAATAAGACAACTCCACAAAGAGAATCATGAACAATAGATATATTGAAAGGTTCACACCTTCACTGATGAAAGAAATGCAAAATGAAAAGAGAATGTGAAAAGATCACTGTATATTTCTCCAGTGACTACGGTTAATGAGGTGAAGCAATGCAGGTGATGACCAGTACTCATACTAAGCAGACAGTGCACTTAAAACATGGAACTACATAAGAGTCATCAACGAAGAAGCATCGAGGATCCCAACTCTAACATCCATATTATTTTCAGCTGTATCATATCTCTTTTTGAATAAGGATAGCCTTTCCAAGTAGTTTGTGTTTTGCATTGAGTCCAGATGAAACAACAGCAAGATTTTGTTCTCTTCCTGCGAAAGAAACAAAGATGAATAATGTAGACTACTTTAAGTCTCAAAATTATCCACAAAAATATAAGATCTAAACTGTGAAAAAAAAAAACAGCTTACCAACACAAATTTGACTTTGGATCTAAAACAAATTTTCAACAAAATTCTATTTAAACAAATATACCTTCATGTAAATCTCTTTAATTTCTGCTCTCAAATTTAAAACAGGTCTATTACTACCTTACAATGATCAAGGTACTTCAACGTGTTCTATTTCCACTGTGAAGAATACTAGTACATGTTAAGATCTCCCAGTGAAAGATTCCATCTCTATATTATGTTAAAGGTTCTGAAATAACTTCACTCTAAAACTACCTTCTCAATTCCATTTGAATCCAAAATTCCCCAAGCATATTTGGCCCTAAAACAAACCATTCAAAGAAGTCAGTGTACCCTGTACTCTAGTGCTAATATCCAAAATATGTTTGAGTAATCTTTCATGAGACAGTGACTATCATAACACTTTATCTTTAACTTTGAGGCAGAGTCTTTTGAACCCCATTTTGGCCTTTAAAAATATATGAAGGTCCAGAGACATATTTTAAAATAAAATGTCCGTTGAGCATGTAATGGCTCAAGGTTGATTGATTATGTCAGTTTTGCCTAGAGTCATCATTGGTATCTTTTTCAACCTGTACCTTCCATCCTTTCCATGACATCCAATTCATATTTTCTATCATGTTTAGGGGGAGGGACAGTACATTGGATCAAACCTTGAGCCATTACATGCTCAACGGACATATTATTTTAAAATATGTCTCTGGACCTTCATATATTTTTAAAGGCCAAATTGGGGTTCAAAAGACTCTGCCTCGAAAGAAAGGAATACATCTTGAAATAGGATTTGAGTTTTAAAAAGAAGAATAAAATAAAGATAACCTTTGGCATGGCACCAAAATAAACGATATCAAATTCTGTTAAAGGATATAATATGACTTCCCCAGAAAATATTTTTAAAGGTGTGGGACTATCCAATGCAGATGGATCCAGAATATGTCATTTAAGATGGGCAGGTGACAGATGAAATGAGAGATGTCTGTATATGTTTATATGTCTATATACACGTCTCTGATTCTGAGTTGCATGTGCACTCACAATTTTTTATATTGTTGAAACCAAATACAGATCCAAAAGAAGAAAAAGAGATAAACAAAGGAAGAAAAGAAAAAAAATACAAAGATAGGATGGAGAGAAAGAAATAGCTTCAGGATCTTAGTGTAACATGTCTTCATAAACAGTTGAAAATGTTTATGAAATAATTTCTCTGAATCCATATTGTTTCTATAATTGTTTAATATAAATGACACACAATACTATAACGTATCTCATTTTCTGAAAGCAACAATATATTTCAGCAAATTCTTGTTCAGACAAAAGACAGAATGAACATTCTCTTCATAGGCATGGCTACTTAAAGAGCAAAGGCCCCTCCATAAAAGCAGAATGGCAGAGAATAAAGAGGTAAATACGAATACCTCCAATTCCTTGCAAATAGCACTAGGACCAAGGCCGGGCTTCATGTCTTCAAGCAACATTGCTACAACCTTAAAAACAAAGAAAATTAAAGCTGTGAATGTACGTTTTTGATCATGTTGAATACAAATATAACTAGGATTGCAAATGGTCAACTCTGTTAATATCCTTCTCACGAAATGGGGCTGTTATTCAAATACCAAGCAGAAAGTATCCTAGCATGCTCTGTTTTAACTTACAAACACTCTCACTTAGTAGTAAAAAATAGTAGTGTGGTAAGATGCTATGGTTTCTGACCTGGAGCTCTTGAGTCTTCTCGGAATGTTCAGAATTTGAGAAAAAGCCAAAGACAGGGCAAGGCAGAAACTGGTGAACTGTGCCAGGGTCTCCTCTCCTGAATTCAGCAGAAAAGTCTATACAGCACAATTGGTTTGAGACAGACTTGTCTAGGGGAAAACATGATCTGCAGAATTTCTGGCAGGTACAGAGGCGGTTTAAAAACAACTGATAGAGCTTTGAGTTTGGAATTGTGTTTCATCCTATCTTTCCAGGTATCTCTTCAAAATAATGCTGCTTGAACACAAGGGGCAGGTGCTCACTAAAAAGGAAATTTTCTGTTACTTCTCCAAAGAACACTATCCTATACCCATCATCTTTTACAGATTTTTCTTTTCCTCAGAGTCCTCCAAACAAAATAGCTTGAGAAGTTGGCACTAGCTTCTCTATTTCTCATTTTCCTTGAACAACTCATATTTCATCTTCATTCTACTGTTCTTTGTTACCAAGCTTCAGATTCTAGCTATTCATTAATAGAAGGTGAAGGCAGGAGAAGAAAGGAAAAATATTCCAGCCCCCACCCTGGAGCCGCCTGGCCAGCAGCACCCGTGCAGCCGCCAGCTTTGCCCTCGGCACTCCGCCCCCCTCCGGGCCAAACCCCGCGATCCTCCCAGGTGAGTGAGCGAGCGAGAGAGCCTCTCCCAGTCCATCCCCGGAGCCGCCCGGCCAGCAGCACCCGCGCGGCCTCCGGCTTAGCCCCCGGGGCCCGCACCGGACCACAGCCCCTAGCGTCCTCCCGCCCCCATGTGGCTCCGACCCCCACCCGGGTCGCAGGTGAAGAATTCTGACATCAACATCAGACCCTGTGCCTCTCTGGCCCACTGGGGACCTACGCTCCTGGTCCACGGAAGACACACTGCTACTCAGAATTCAATAGAGTCCAAAGGAAACTCAAGCAAAACGCTAAGGAACAAAGGGAACACAGGCCATACATCTGGACTCCACTACAACCATTATATCACATGGGCGAGATTCTTCACATCCAGCCCATAGATAAGTAAACTTCCTTTTTAAAATTTTTTTTCTTTTCACCTTACTGATCCTTTCTAGTATCACTGCTGTAGATCAACTTCCTCATACAGCCACCCCAAAAACATACAACTCCAGGAAGTACACCACTCACCCTCACATTTCACCAAGACGCTAAATCGTAAAAGTGCACTACCATACTAATATTCATACCCTGTCTACTTAACTGACGTACTAACAGCCTAGTAGCCTCATCTAGGATATAACAATAACAATACACAAACATACCCAATCCAAGGCAAGCACTAGTAATAAGTGGCAAGTGTAACAATACCAACTACATCAGTTCAGTGAAAAACACACAGAAACTGAAAGGTCCTAAAAAACAAAACAACAATGCCCAAGTCAAACTGCAGATCCATGAGAAACAAAACCCAAGAAGACCAATCTCCCACCGACAGAATCAATCCCAAAACGATGGATTCCGACCAGAACAAATCCACAGGAAATAGCCATGAAAGCCTGACCCAACATAACTACTTTCAGAGTATGATCATTACCATGACTAATACTATGAAAGAGGAAATCCGAGAAGAGTTAAACAACCCTATCAACCACTTTGAACAGGAACACAACAGGCACCTGGAGGAGTTGAGAAAAACAGTTCAAAAAACAAAAATAGGTATAGAGCAGTTAAAACAGTCTCAGGCAGAGTTTAAAATTGAACTAAAAGACAAGTTATCTTCAACCCAAAACTCAACAGAGAGTCTTCTCAGCAGAAGAAATGAGGCAGAAAATAGAATTTCAGATCTTGAAGACAAAGTGGGAGAATTAACCAGCTCAATGGAAGAGATTGTTAAAGCCGAAAAGATACTTGAAAGGAACATTCAAGACATATGGGACACCCTGAAGAAGTCTAACATGCGCATTCATGGAATACCAGAACAAGAAACCCAAAATACCAGACCTGAGGAAATATTTCAAATCATCATAAATGAAAACTTCCCACGACTAAAGAATGAGAGGCTTATCCAAATACAAGAGGCATTTCGCACTCCAAACAGTTATGACCAAAATAGAAAATCGCCACGGCAAATAATAGTCAAAACACTCCACATTCAAGACAAAGAAAAGGTGCTGAGAACTTTAAGAGAAAAAAAGCAAGTCACTTTTAAAGGTAAACCTATTAGAATAACAAATGACTACTCACTGGAAACAGTAAAATCAAGAAGAGCTTAGAGAGACATACTTCAAGTATTAAATGAGCAAAAATGCCAACCCAGACTGATATACCCGGCAAAACTATCTGTCATGATTGAGGGAGAAAGAAAAGTTTTCCAGCACAAAGACAACTTGAAGGGATACATGTCTACCAAACCGGGCCTTCAAAAAATGCTAGAAATGATACTCAAGATTGAAGTAAAGAACAAGCATATCCAGGAGGACAGAAGGGAAGTATAATACCACCAAAACATAAATATCAAACAACATGCTTACAAAATCTACTAAACATAAAAAATGTCCAGAATTAAAAATAATTTCTCCATTTTAACATTAAATGTCAATGGTATTAACTCACTGATTAAGAGACACAGATTACAAACGTGGAATAAAAACCACAATCCAAGAATCTGCTGCCTTCAGGAAACTCATCTCTCCACAAAAGATAGGCACATCCTAAGAATGAAAGGCTGGTCCAAAATCTTGCAAGCTAATGGAACCAGGAAACAGGCAGGGGTAGCAATTATGCTTTCAGACAAAGTGGACTTCAAATCAAAGGAAATCATAAGAGACACAGATGGATACTACATTTTAGTCACAGGTACAATTCACCAGGAAGACGTCACAAACTGAACATATATGCACCCAATACAGGCCCCTCCACATTCATTAGAAAACCCTACAGCATCTAAAGCAAGAAATCAACCCCCAAATGACAATTCTTGGGGACTTCAACACCACCCTCTCAACTGGGATAGATCAACAGGTCAAAAGCTTAACAGACACACTTTGGAACTTAATCAAACCCTGAAAGAAATGGACCTTACAGATCTCTATCGAACTTTTCACCCACGCACCAAAGAATACACATTTTTCTCAGCAGCACACGGAACTTTCTCCAAAATAGATCACATATTGGGCCACAAAATGAATCTACACATATACAAGAAAGTTGAAATTCTAACCTGTGCCCTATCAGACCACCACGGCCTAAAGCTGGACATCCACAACACATCAAACAAGAGAAAATACACTAACTCCTGGAAACTTAACACTATGATGCTGAATGAGAACTGGATTCAGGAAGAAATTAAAAAGGAAATTCAAGATTTCCTGAAAGTGAATGATAGCGAAAATACAACTTACCAAAATCTCTGGGACACAATGAAAGCTGTTCTAAGAGGTAAGTTCATAGCTCTAAATGCCCACGTCAAAAAAATGGAAACATCAGAAATAAACAACTTAACAATGCAGCTTAAAGCTTTAGAGAAACTAGAGCAATCTGATCCCAAAAGCAGTAGAAGAGAAGAGATTAGCAAAATAAGGGGAGAAATATCTGAAATCGAGACTAAGAAAACGATAGAAAAAATCAACCAATCAAAAAGCTGGTTCTTTGAAAAAATCAACAAGATTGATACACCCCTAGCTAAACTAACCAAAAGCAAGAGAGAGAAAACCCAAATTAACAAAATTAGAAATGAACATGGAGTTATCACTACTGATACCCAAAAAATCCAGAGAATTATAACATCATATTTCAAAAACTTATACTCTGTGAAGTTTGACAACACAAAAGAGATGGATGAATTTCTAAGTAAACACAACTTACCTAAATTGAATCAGGAAGTTGTGAATTATTTAAATAGTCCTATAACATATAAGGAAATTGAGGAAGTAATCTCGAATCTTCCCACCAAAAAATGTCCTGGACCAGATGGATTCAGCACAGAGTTCTACCAGACATTTAAGGAGTTAATAACACCAATATTCCTTAAACTGTTCCATGAAATAGCAAAGGAAGGAACACTACCAAATTCCTTCTATGAAGCTAATATCGTTTTAATCCCAAAACCTAATAAAGATTCACTTAAAAAAGAAAACTATAGGCCGATCTCCCTGAAGAACACAGACACAAAGATTCTCAACAAAGTCTTAACAAATCGGATTCAAAAACATATTAAAAAGATCATTCATGGGGACCAAGTAGGCTTCATCCCCGGCACACAAGGTAGGTTCAATATACGCAAATCAATAAATGTAATTCATCATGTAAACCAGTCCAAAGTCCAAGACCACATGATACTCTCGATAGATGCAGAAAAAGCTTTTGACAAGATCCAACAGCCTTTTATGATCAAAACGCTAGAGACAGTAGGAATGGAAGGAACCTTTATCAATATAATAAAAGCTGTATACAACAAGCCCACAGCAAGGATTATGCTCAATGGGGAACAATTGGAAGCATTCCCACTTCGATCAGGAACTAGATAAGGCTGTCCACTCTCACCACTTCTATTCAATATTGTACTTGAAGTCTTAGCTGAAGCCATAAGACAAGAAAGGGACATAAGAGGGATTCAAATCGGCAAGGAAGAAATCAAGCTATCCCTATTTGCAGATGACATGATCTTATACCTGAGGGATCCCAAAAACTCCACCAGGAAGCTCCTGGAACTAATTGAGAAGTTCAGCAGGGTGGCAGGATACAAAATAAATGTGCAAAAATCAGAGGCCTTCCTATATGCCCAGAATGAAACAAGTGAAAAAGCCTTGAGAGAAACCATGCCATTTACTATAACCCCTAAAAAAATGAAATACCTTGGTATAAACCTAACTAAGGAGGTAAAAGACCTTTACAATGAAAACTTTAAAACCCTAAAGAAAGAAATTGCAGAAGACACCAGAAGGTGGAAAGACCTCCCTTGTTCCTGGATTGGCAGAATCAACATTGTAAAAATGACCATCCTACCAAAGGCAATATACAGATTCAATGCTATACCAATCAAAATCCCAAAGCAATTCTTCAAAGAAGTTGACCAAACAATCTCAAAGTTCATATGGAGGCACAAAAGACCCAGGATAGCAAAAACAATCCTGAGTAACAAAAACACAGCTGGAGGTATTACCATACCAAACCTAAGTCTATACTAAAATCCATAGTTATAAAGACAGCCTGGTACTGGCTCCAAAATAGACACACAGATAAATGGATAAGGATTGAAGACCCAGATATAAGCCCACAAAGTTACAGCCATTTGGTCTTTGACAAAGGGGCCCAAAGAATCCAATGGAAAAAGAACAGCATCTTCAACAAATGGTGCTGGCAAAACTGGATCTCCACATGCAGAAGATTAAAGCTGGACCCGTACTTGTCACCATGTACAAGACTTAATTCCAAATGGATCAAGGACCTTGATATCAGGCCAGAGACTATAAAAACCATAGTTGAAAGGATAGGGAACTCCCTCGAGCTGATTGGGCTAGGCCAACACTTCCTAAACAGACATCCAATGGCAGAGTCACTGCTACCAACTCTCAACAGTTGGGATCTTGTGAAATTAAAGAGCTTCTGTTCAGATAAAGAGATTGTCACACGAGCTCAAAGGCAACCCACAGAATGGGAGAAAATCTTCACTAACCACATATCTGACAGAGCTCTACTGTCCAGAGTGCACAAAGAACTTAGAAAATTAAACTCCAAGGAAAACACTGGCCCAATTAAAAAATGGGCCCTGGAACTTAAAAGAAACTTTACCAGGGATGAAATTAAAATGTCTAACAATTATCTTAAAAAATGCTCCACTTCCTTCGCCATCAGGGAAATGCAAATCAAAACTTCCCTGAGATATCATCTCACCCCGGTCAGGATGGCAAAAATCCACAATACAAACAACGACAAATGCTGGAAAGGATGTGGAGAGAGGGGAACTCTCCTACATTGTTGGTGGGAATGCAGGCTCATACAGCCACTCTGGCGAGCCGTCTGGAGATTCTTAAAGAAATTAAAGATTGAAATGCCATATGACCCTGCTATCCCACTTTTGGGAATAACCCCCCATGCAGCAGAGGTTCGCCTCGATAGCACAAGCTCGACCATGTTCATAGCAGCACTGTTTACAATAGCAAAGTCATGGAATCAACCTAAATGCCCAACAGTTGACGAGTGGATCAGGAAACTGTGGTACATCTATACAATGGAGTACTACTCAGCCATCAAAAAGGATGAATTACTAGAATTTGCTGGGAAATGGATGTCATTAGAAAGAATTATATTAAGTGAAGTATCCCAAACCCAGAAAATTAAGTGCCGTATGTACTCCCTAATAGGTGGCTCCTAGTACCAAACTCACCCAGCCCAAATTGAGACACTCAAAAGTAAACCTATGAAACACAGTAATTGCAAGGATTATGAACAAGGGAGATGGGTTAGGAGGGCCACACCAGAAACAAGGAGAGAGGAGACCATGTTACAGCAGAGAAAATAGGCCTCCATCAAGGTCTGCAAGTAAGTAATGAGAAACCTGGTTAAGTTCACAGACGTTCTTTCCTGATCTCACCAGAAGGGGAGGGCATATAGTCTAGCAGATAAAAAGTAATCATTTTGCAAATGGGTGATGGACCCCTCCCTCAGTGAGGTTTCCTACTTTTATTACATCTACCCTTGAATGTGCTATTACAACAAGACTCCAGTTTAACAGCTTTTTGTCTCTGGCCAGGGGGTGACATACAGTGCCCAGCAGAATGGAGTGAAGGGAATTGCAGGAGCAGCAAAACTGCAAAAGAAAATCAACAAACCACAATCCAGAACTTCAGAGACTCTATATCAATCACATAGAACTAGGACAGCCTAATCTCTCCCCATCCTGGAGCTCAGGGACATTTGCGGAAGAGGGGGCGGTAAGATTGTAAGAGCAAAAGGATGGGAGGAACAACGATTTGCAAGATTCTCAACAGTAGTTGGGGCCAAAGCAATCATAATGGGACTTTGCATGCCCTGCGCAATGTCCAGCGCACTGTTGCCCTCATAAAGTCTAGCATCTGTTAAGGGCACCCAGACCCCTGGAGGCAAGGGATTGACAGCCATAGTAGTGATCTTATGCTTAAGGGGAACAAGAGAAAGGGCTTATGGAAATGCCACTGGGTCCTTATATGTCATCGGAGAGGAGGACCCAGAAGAGAGTTAGGCGTACACAATAAAGGACTCTCTGGGAATTGGGGGGGAGGCACTGGGGGAAGGGGAGGGGGAGGAGTGGGGAGGGAGGGAACTGGTAAAAAATTTTAAAATGTATAATTAAATTTTTAATAAAAAAAAACTTAAAAAAAAAAAGACTTTAGAGAAATTGAGCAATCTCATCCCAAAAGTAGTAGAAGAGAGGAGATTAGCAAAATAAAGGGAGAAATATCTGAAATCGAGACTAAGAAAATGATAGAAAAAAATTAACCAGTCAAAAAGCTGGTTCTTTGAAAAAATCAATAAGATTGATACACCCCTAGCTAAATTAACCAAAAGCAAGAGAGAGAAAACCCAAATTAACAAAATTAGAAATGAACATGGAGTTATCACTACTGATACCCAAGAAATCCAGAGAATTATAACGTCATATTTCAAAAACTTGTACTCTGTGAAGTTTGACAACACAAAAGAGATGGATGAATTTCTAAGTAAACACAACCTACCTAAATTGAATCAGGAAGTGGTGAATTATTTAAATAGTTCTGTAACATATGAGGAAATTGAAGAAGTAATCTCGAATCTTCCCACCAAAAATGTTCTGGACCAGATGGATTCAGCACAGAATTCTACAAGACATTTAAGGAGTTAATAACACCAATACTCCTTAAACTGTTCCATCAAATAGCAAAGGAAGGGAAACTACCAAATTCCTTCTATGAAGCTAATATCGTTTTAATCCCAAAACCTAATAAAGATTCACTTAAAAAAGAGAACCATAGGCCGATCTCTCTGATGAACACAGACACAAAGATTCTCAACAAAGTTTTAGCAAATCGGATTCAAAAACATATCAAAAAGATCATTCACTGGGACCAAGTAGGCTTCATCCCTGGCACAAAAGGTTGGTTCAACATACGAAAATCAATAAATGTAATTCATCATGTAAACCAGTCCAAAGTCCAAGACCACATGATACTCTCGATAGATGCAGAAAAAGCCTTTGACAAGATCCAACAGCCTTTTATGATCAAAACACTAGAGACAGTAGGAATGGAAGGAACCTTTATCAATTTAATAAAAGCTGTATACAACAAGCACACAGCAAGGATTATGCTCATTGGGGAACAATTGGAAGCATTCCCACTTCGATCAGGAACTAGACAAGGCTGTCCACTCTCACCACTTCTATTCAATATTGTACTTGAAGTCTTAGCTGAAGCCATAAGACAAGAAAGGGACATAAGAGGGATGCAAATCGGCAAGGAAGAAGTCAAGCTACCCCTATTTGCAGATGACTTGATCTTATACCTGAGGAATCCCAAAAACTCCACCAGGAAGCTCCTGGAACTAATTGAGAAGTTCAGCAGCGTAGCAGGATACACAATAAATGTGCAAAAATCAGAGGCCTTCCTATATGCCCAGAATGAAAGAAGTGAAAAAGCCTTGAGAGAAACAATCCCATTTACTATAGCCCCTAAAAAAATGAAATACCTTGGTATAAACCTTACCAAAGAGGTAAAAGACCTTTACAATGAAAACTTTAAAACCCTAAAGAAAGAAGTTGCAGAAGACACCAGAAGATGGAAAGACCTCCCATGTTCCTGGATTGGAGGAATCAACATTGTAAAAATGACCATCTTACCAAAGGCAATATTCAAATTCAATGCTATATCAATTAAAATCCCAAAGCAATTCTTTGAAGAAGTTGACCAAATAATCTCAAAATTCATATAGAAGCACAAAACACCCAGGATAGCAAAGACAATCCTGAGTAACAAAAACACTGCTGAAGGTATTACCATACTAAACAATAGTCTATACTACAAATTCATAGATATAAAAACAGCCTGGTACTGGCTCCAAAATAGACACACAGATCAATGGATAATGGTTGAAGACCCAGATATAAGCCCACAAAAATACAGCCATTTGATCTTTGACAAAGGGGTCCAAAGGATCCAATGGAAAAAGAACAGCATCTTCAACAAATGGTGCTGGCAAAACTGGATCTCCACATGCAGAAGATTAAAGCTGGACCCGTACGTGTCACCATGTACAAGACTTAATTCCAAATGGATCAAGGACCTTGATATAAGGCCAGAGACTATAAAAACCATAGTTGAAAGGATAGGGAACTCCCTCAAGCTGACTGGGTAGGCCAACATTTCCTAAACAGACATCCAATGGCACAGTCACTGCTACCAACTCTGAACAGTTGGGACCTTGTGAAATTAAAGAGCTTCTGTTCAGATAAAGAGATTGTAACATGAGCTCAAAGGCAACCCACAGAATGGGAGAAAATCCTCACTAACCACATATCTGATAGAGTTCTACTGTCCAGAGTGCACAAAGAACTTAGAAAACTAAACTCCAAGGAAAACAATGGCCCAATTAAAAAATGGGCCCTGGAACTTAAAAGAAATTTTACCAGGGATGACATTAAAATTTCTAACAAATATCTTTAAAAATGCTCCACTTCCTTAGCCATCAGGGAAATGCAAATCAAAACTTCCCTGAGATATCATCTCACCCCGGTCAGGATGGCAAAAATCCACAATACAAACAACAACAAATGCTGGAGAGGATATGGAGCAAGGGGGACTCTCCTACATTGCTGCTGGGAATGCAGGCTCATACAGTCACTCTGGCAAGCCATCTGGAGATTCTTAAAGAAATTAAAGATTGAAATGCCATATGACCCTGCTATCCCACTTTTGGGAATAACCCCCATGCAGCAGAGGTTCACCTCGATAGCACAAGCACGACCAAGTTCACAGCAACACTGTTTACAATAGCAAAGTCATGGAATCAACTCAAATGTCCAACAGTTGACGAGTGGATAAGGAAATTGTGGTACATCTATACAATGGAGTACTACTCAGCTATCAAAAAGGATGAATTACTGGAATTTGCCGGGAAATGGATGTCATTAGAAACAATTATATTAAGTGAAGTATCCCAAACCCAGAAAATTAAGCACCGTATGTACTCCCTAATAGGTGGCTCCAGGTACCAAACTCACCCAGCCCACATTGAGACACTCAAATGTAAACCTATGTAATACAGTAATTGCAAGGATTATGAACTGGAGGGATGGGGTTGGAGGGCCACACCAGAAACAAGGAGAGAGGGGACCATGTCACAGCAGAGAAAATAGGCCTCCATCAAGGACTGCAAGTAAGTATTATGACACCTGGTTAAGTTCACAGATGCTCATTCCTGATCATGTACAACTGAGGGGGTATGATCTCACCAGAAGTGGAGGGCATATAGTCTGGCAGATAAAAAGTAATCATTTTGCAAATGGGTGATTGACCCCTCCCTCACTGAGATTTCCTACTTTTATTACATCTACCCTTGAATGTGCTATTATAACAAGACTCCAGTTTAACAGTCTTTTGTCTCTGACCAGGGGTGGACATACAGTGCCCATCACGATGGAGTGAAGGGCATTGCAGGAGCAGCAAAACTGCAAAAGAAAATCAACAAACCACAATCCAGAACTTCAGAGACTCTATATCAACCACATAGAACTAGGCCAGACTAATCTCTCCCCATCCTGAAGCTCAGGGACATTTGCGGAAGAAGGGGCGGTAAGATTATAAGAGCAAAAGGATGGGAGGAGCATTGATTTGCAAGATTCTCCACACTAGTTAGAGCCGAAGCAATCATAATAGGACTTTGCATGCCCTGCACAATGTCCAACACACTATTGACCTCACAAAGTCTAGCATCAGCTAAAGGCACCAAGATCCTTGGAGGCAAGGGATTGACAGCCACAGTAGTGTTCCTATGCTTAAGGGGAACACGAGAAAGGGTTCAGGGAAATGCCACTGGGTCCTTGTACGTCATCGGAGAGGAGGACCAAGAGGAGAGTTAGGCATACACAATAAAGGACTCTCTGGGAATTGGGGGGGAGGAACTGGGGGATCGGGAGGGAGGGGATGGGGAGCTGGGGGTTCTGGGGGAGGAGAAGGGAGGGAGGGAACTGGTCTACCTATTAAGTTTGTATGAGCGGAAATAATAAAATGTGTTAAAAAAAGAAAGGAAAAATATTATTTAGGAGCAATATTAAGTATGGCTATATTTGGTTTTTTTTTCGGAGTTTCAACTCAGAACTTCTACAGCTTAACTTATCCTTTCAGAGCCTTATGCATGTGGGCGCGTGCACACACACACACACACACACACACACACACACACACACAGGAAAAGGATCTTTCTGCCTTCTATAAGAGACAGGTAACCTGAAAATGAAGTGACAGAAAGGAGATTCTGGCCAGGCATGGAGGTTCAGGCCTGTAACTTCAGCTCTCAAACTGGCAGAGGCAAGAAGCTCACTACATGGTTAAGGTCAGCATGGTATATAAACAAGTTCCAGCTACCAGAGCTACATAATGAGAACCTGTCACAAGTTACATACATATTTTTCTCTGTAAGAGTTACCACAGGGTAAGTGCAGTGTCTACTGTAATATCAAATATACTCTAAAACAAGGCTTTTACTAAAAACAAAGATCTTACAAAATGTAAGTCAATGTAGTCTTCAAACTGTCAGTTATTTGCCAGGAACCTACTTTATTCAAAAACAACAACAACAAAAACCCCCATAAGATTCAAGAAAAATCCCAACTTGAATTAAAATCTGTGAGAATAAAAAGGGAGAACAGATGATTTAACAGTAATAGTTGGACATTTGAAAACCTTACGCTCAGCCTTGAAAACAGCAAACACCACCACTACGAATCAAGTAGAACTACCTCACTAACAAAACAGTCCTCCCAACAGCAGCAGAAGAAAACATTAAGTGAATATGGAAGATTATTCAGAATAAAAGAAAACAATGAACTCAATAACTCTCAATACATTCTTAGAAACTCAAGTCAAGGAAAGTACATTGATTGTACTGAGTTAAAACTAGCCATAAGAAAAAATAGAAAATGTAGAAATTTTAGAAATATGTGAAATTAATAATAGAACTCAATAACAATGGGTTAGAAAATAAATAATACATATTACAAGATACTTACCCATGAATGAAAAGAATGTCACATACCAAAACTTATGGGTTGCAGTCAATGCAATACGTCAAATAGAGATTCATGGGGCTGGAGAGGTGGCTCAGGGGTTAAGCCTCTGCCTTGCAGGTGGAAGGTCCTGAGTTCGGATCCTAAACCCCACGTATAGACACCGGGCTGAAGCAGGGGCAACCTGCGTTTCAGGTCCTGGTAGGGCGGAGCCTGTGAATCCCGGGGCAGAGTAAACAAGGAGGAGGTGGAGGCGTCCATGGTGGTTCCCGAATTCGTCCGTGGTTCTACACACACATACATACACACACGTGCACACATGCATACACGCACAATTGAATAAATAATAAATAAAAAAATAGAGATTCATAGTTGTAGAAGACTATTTTTTAAAAAATACAGGTTTCAACTTATTAATCTAAACTTAAACTAATAATTAAAAATCAAACAAACAAACTTTTTTCAATAACTAGAGACTATTTGTTTTTAAATCCAGTCTTCACAACCAGGGATGAGTGCAGGCTGACTCTCTAACATCTGTGGACAAAGCCACACCAAAGGGATACCACCTCCAAAGAGGACCATGCTAAGGACGTAGATACACCTCTGCGACTTCCAGGTGTGGTGACATCACAATGGACTCCATTTGACGTCAGAACCAGAGAACCTGCAGCTATTGAATAGCTGCCTGCAAGGCAGGCAATCCATAGCAACTAGAAGGATCTGGCCTCTTGGCAGCCCCCACACATTCTGAACACAACCAATTGTGGTGTTTATTGAGAGGCATTCCAGGATTGCAGGGTGCGGGTCCAAGGCAGTGACAGCTTGAGTGTGTGGAGTAGGCATGAGTGAGTCGGAGCAGGAGTGCTGTAGAGTGCCTTGGGTGTGGCCACAGCTGACTACTCATGAGTGGAGGTGTAGGGATGTACATTTTACCATGTATCCCTGGAACCCTCAGTTTGAGCTTCTCTTTCTCCCCACTCCACCTCCCAAATTTTATGAGTCTCAGCACCTTTGGGGTAGCATCCTGATATCCCAGAAAAATTGGAGTTGTACCTTGCCCTTAGCAACTGATATCTGCCTTCCTTCCCAAATTCCTGATGTCTGTAAGCTGGGAGTCAAGGCCACTGACTATCAGCTCCTGGGCTTTAGCTGGGACTTTGGTCACCATTGCTAACCAGAGAGCCCACTTTCTGTTCATTTGCTTTTGCAGAAATAGTAGTTGCTGGTTCCCAAATAGCTATCACTTTCTTGCTTTTCAATAGAGCAGACAGTTGGGGTCGAGAATAAAGATCAGAAAAATACAACAAGGAGTGCTCTGGCTTAATCGAGTAAAGCACCTGTCCAATGTCAGGAGATGCTGGGTATGAAAAACATGTCAATAAAAACATGTACTGGGATTTGAAAAGTCATCCATGAGAAAATTCAAAATAGGTAAACCACTGGGTTGATTAACCAAGAAAAGGGACAGAAGACTTAATTATTAAAATCAATGACTAAAGAAGGAACATCACTAAACAACATCGATAAAAAAGAAAATATTATGAACAATCACATTTGTACATAGAAACCAGTAAATTCCTAAAAACACAAAAATGAATACTAAGGAAGAAAAACAAAAACATTGATTTAGTTATCAAAGAAATATTTCTAATGCAGAAAACTCTAGAAAATAATGTCTTCGTTAGTAAACATACCAAAAGAATAAAGGAAAAATGAAAAATTCCAAACCCTTAATAAAAGGGAGGGAATACTACTTAATCCATCCTATAAGAACAGTATTTATCTTAACATACAAACCAGATGTACATCACACAAAAAAATACACACCAATAGATCCTACTGGAGCTGCAAAACCAAGCAACAAAATGCTGCCAACTAAATACACCAACATACAAAAATGATTATATGGCACAACGAAGTAGGGTTTCTCAGATATTCAAGGTTAGTTTAGTATACAATAATAAATATCTGAAAAGACAAAAGATTCTATACCATAACAAAATAAAGAATGAGAGAAACATGTCTTCTTAGGTGATATGCAAAGACGTTTGCCAAAATTCTAACACTCACGCCTAAAAACAAGACTTAACAATGTATGATTGAAGGGAAATTTTTAAAGCTTGACCACAGCCATCCATACAACCACCCCCCGCAGTGAAACTATACTAAAGGTGAAAGAAGGAAGTGTCCTGCCCTATGGAAAAGAGCACATAGATGTCCACATTGCCCATTGAGCATAAGCCCAGGAGTCTTTCTAGATTCTTCTGTCTTCCTCTTCCCTTCATGTCCACTAGCTTCTATCTATAGATAAACAAGTCATATCACTTAGAGTTTACTTCCTAAATTTTTTCTCATTATGTTTTGTTCAAGTGGTTATTGTGCTAGTTTTGTATTTTTCCCTATAGAGAGCAGAATGCTAAGGACCAAAACTCCATCTTAATTCATTTAGTGTCTCATGGAGTTTCATTCATTCTCTATCCAAGAGCTTTCATTTCTCCCTCGCCTGGTTTGAGTTTTGCTTCCCTAACGTCTAATCTACACAGCAGAATCAGGAAATCTGAGGAAAGCAAAATTCTAAGCACAGAATAGTTTCAACATTTCCCCAGTGCCCTATGGTGCCCTATGCCACCTAGTATCCCTAGTGTGCATCATTTCAAACCACAGCCTGAGCCCACACTGAGCTCCAGGCTCCACACACACATCAGGATGTTTTCACACCTGCTTCTCAAGCTCTTTTCTTAGCGTGAAAAGACTTTCCCAGGCACTGAAAAGAGGGCTCATCTCTCCCAGCCCTTTGCTTTGTATATATGCTTCGATAAGCATTTACTCGCTTTCTATTTTGAACTAATGTTTTTGTCTTCTCTCCTTTATCAGACAGCATGATGCATGTGACTACATTCAGATACAACACAGAGATGTTCCTTCATTCATGTGTGCAGGTGGTATATACTCTATGATTAAATAAATAAATGAATAACATGGCAATGATTAGTTTTAATTCAAATAACAAGACAATCATAACTGCCTCAATATTTAAATGCTTTTAAAAATATAATGCAGTTTTTAAACTACAACAATATATATGCTCCTAAGAACATTCCCCAAAAGGACACCTACAAACATTTAAAGAGAAAAATCTCTTTTACTTGGTTCTAAAATGAAACCAAAAAGATCAATACATTAAAAATCAGGAAGTTTACTATGTGGAGAGTTTACATGAACAAGACCATTAATGTTAACAATACCAATGAAGGAAGGAATATCAAGGTAAAGCATCTGCAAAGCACATTATTGAACAGTGATGTCCTCAGCCTCCTGCTCACAGTGTTCTGAGAAATTCTACGTAGCTCCATTGAAATTTTCATCCCACACCTTTCTGGGTGCCTTCCAGGCATTGTTCCATTCATTATTTGAGTGGCTGTGGATGGAAGTAACAGTTGAACGTGTGTGTGTGTGTGTGTGTGTGTGTGTCTGTCTGTCTGTCTGTCTGTTTGTCTGTCTCTCTGTCTGTCTATCTGTCTGACAGTCTGTCTGTCTGCATGCCTGTCTCTGTGTGTCTATCTGTATGTGATAGAGAAGGAAAGAGAGGGAGAGAGAGAGAGAGAGAGAGAGAGAGAGAGAGAGAGAGAGAGAGAGAGAGAGAGAGAGAGAATATGAATGAATTGACGTTTGGGCTGAGGCTTGCACAAGAAACAAAATTTAAGTTAGTTTTCTGGTTCTGAACCAGACCTTTTCACATAGGCAATTCTTGGTGAAGCAGAGAGTGCATACCACTATATGTGGCACCTAGTAAGGAGGGAGTCCTTGCAATATATCTATCCAGGGCTGGAGAGATAACTCAGAGGTTAAGACTCTGCTTCACAAGCAAAAGGTCCTCAGTTCGGATCCCAGGTTCCATGTTAAAATGCCAGGCAGAAATGCAGTGGCCTGCACTTCTGGCCCCGGTGGATGGAGCCTGGGTAATCCTAGGATGAAGCAAGAAACCTAGAAGCAATCCAGGATAATTCCCAAAGTCATACCAAAGTCATCCTTGGGCGCCTCCACAGGGACATACAGTTCTCTCTCTCTCTCTCTCTCTCTCTCTCTCTCTCACACACACACACACACACACACACACACACACACACACACACACACACATAAAAAAGAAATCTATCCACACTATCATTACCTAGAATAGGCCAGCACAAAGAGCAGGAAGAGTGTTTGCTAAAGGTATGGAGAGAGAAGTTGATGGTCATGGTTGGAAGTCCTTCCTCATTCATTAACACCAGTCTGAACTTATTGCCAGTGATTCAACAAAAGGTAACTTGAGATAACATGGGAGAAGGGTGTTGCACCTGGGGGTTATTGGAATTCTACCTAGATCTACCTAGAACTACCCACCTATGTTCTGTCCCCATATCGAAATCAGCATCTCTCTAACAACCATATCAACTTATTGGACCTGGTAAACAATATTAAATTATATTTTCTATATTTCAATATTGTAAACTTATAATTATTCACTTAGTTAGAAGAAAGTTCATGAAAAGATTATAAAAGAGCAGAATCTTACATAGAAATAATTGCTACAGCTGTCTCCAAGTCGTCCACATTTATTTGACCCTCTCAGTAAAACTATGAGTCTAACAGGCAGGAGAGAAATTACAATCCCATTTTATAGAACAAGCCCAGTGTTTCATAGGGTTAAGTCATGAGCATATTGTCACATGATATCATTTTTCTCCAAGAGCAGTGAGTGTCCTTTCTCTCATAATGAATACCCAACACCATGACACACACAAAACAGGGTTGAGAGGAAGCTTTATCTAATGCTTAGTTTTATATATCTACATCTGTTATTATCTTTGAATCAAAAGTTAATAGAGGCCAGGTGAGATGGCTCAGTGGGTAAAGCATCTGTTCCCAAACCTGGAGACATGAGTTCCTGGGTTTGATACCCAAGTGTCATATGGTGCAAGGAAAAAACTGACTTCAAAATTGTCATCTGACCTTCATCTATGTGCCATGGTGTCCATGTGCGCTCTCTCTCTCTCTCTCTCTCTCTCTCTCTCTCTCTCTCTCTCTCTCTCATCCTCTCTTCTCTTTCTAATAAACTATTTTTTTAAATATATAGGGCCTGGACAAATGGTTCAGAGTTTAAGACTTTTCCTCACAAGCAGAAGGTCCTGAGTAAAAGAGCCAGACAGACATGGTGGTAGTCTGCACTTCTGGCCCTTGTGGGCAGAGCCTGGGAAATCCCAGTGAAGGAAAAAAGAAGTAGAATCAATTCAGGATGATTCATGAAGTCACCCTTGATCCTCCACAGGGATACACACACACACACACACACACACACACACACACACACACACGCAAAATAAATAAGAATAAAAAATTAAAAAGTACAGATAAGCACCGTGGCATTGGGTTGTATCTGGAAACTGGGTTGTGGTACATCTGTGATCCCAGCACTTCGGAGCTGATGGCAAGCCATCACCACTTCAAGGTCATCCAGGACATATAATCTTGGGCAGCCTGAGGTACATGAAACCTTATCTACCAAAACACAACAGAAAATTGAGTCTAGGAAAGGCTACACTATCCAGAGGACTGAGTATTTAGTCATGTTTTTATCCTAAAGATTCTACAGATTGTAGCTTTTCTCACAATTAAACATAAAGCTAGTAAACCAACTCACGTTTTCCAAAATCAGGAAGACAACCTTCAAAACATTTGCTCTTGGTCCAAGTAAGAATAAATTTCCCAGAGTGCTAGATTCTTTTAAATATTTTAATAATTATTTGGCTGGGAGAATATGTAGCAAAATAGTCCATTTTAGTGAAACCATGTGTCACAGGTAGGCACTGGTGTCAACTTAAGGATTTGAACTCTGGGCACATTTGTATAGAATCAGTGGTTGAGTTCAGCCCAGACCAAACCTGCAGGACATTGTCTAGCTGATGGGAAGGCCCAGCCCATGATGGGTGGGACTAGGCTCTGGAATAAAATGCAGACATATGGTTGACAGAGTTGGCATTCTTCTATACACTTGGTCAGACATTCTGGTCAGGCAAGTAAGGATTGTCCCTCTCTCAGCTGTTGTGCAGAGATGGTGTGGCCAGTTCCCTTGGCCCTGGTATTGATGCATGCTCTAGCGTCAAGGTGGACTGAGAACTGTAACCAGTAATTGATTCCCTTAAGCCATTTGATGGTTACTTAGCAACCATGCAGGCGAACTGTAACACCATCTTTTATTTACTTTTTTAATTTATTTTTCCACTCATACAAACTTGATAGTTACCCCATTACCCTCCCTCCCTCCAACCCCCCTGGATCCCCTTGCCCCCTCCCCCCTTTTCCCCTTCCCCTCCCTCCTTTTCTTCCAGTGCCCCCCTGCCCCATTCCTGGAGCCTCCTTTAGTGTACATGTCAAACTTCCCTCTGGGTCCTCCTCTCTGATGAGGTGTAAGGACTCAGTAGCATTGCCTAGAGCTCTTTTTTGAAACACCATCTTTTAAAACAAATGTGCCTTTAATAAAGAAAGAACAAATTTCCCAAACTGCCTAGTTTTTTTTTCAGGTATTTTAATAACTACTTGGGAGAGTGTATGGATGGAGAGTATGTAGGTAAAATTGTCATATATCACATTTTCTCTGTAATTCCTCACCCTCATTCCTTCATTTACCATCTTCGTGGCCTTGTCTGTAAGCCTGCTCTTCAGGATCTGCTGCTACTTCTCTGCTACTGCAGGAGACTGTCATCTATGATTTTATGCTTTCTTGCCATCTGCTGTAGTGACAGAACATCATTGTTCCACTTCAGTGACATATTTATTGCATGTGCTTGCAGTTACAGAAGTGTAATCACTTGTATGTTATTTGTGATAATGCTATCTCATACCTTTTAAAAATAAGTTCTATTGGGTTCTGGCTGTAGTTCAGCTGGTAGCATGCTTGCATGAATGCCTGAGTTCAGTCCTTAGCACTTCATATACCTGGCATGCTTTGCATGTCTGTAGCACTCAGGAGGAAGAAGAGAAGGGTCAGAATTCATCCTCACTTACATAGGAGACTATGTAAGATGCTGTCTCACAAAAATGTTATCCTTATATGTTTGAAAGTAAGACCATGCCAACATTATTTTTGAAATACTCTGGTGTTGGGAACATTAATTTAAGTGTCAAAAGTATATATTAAATTAATTTCCCTTAAGTTTTAACATATTTTAAAATGCTTGATAACAACTGTTTATTCACTGACTCTGGTAATGCCTGCATGTTTTATTTTTTTGTCTTTTATTGATTTTTCTGGTTCTAAAAATCACAAACTACAGATTTCAGGTCCAGCTGGTGACCCAAAACAGTATAAAACATTTTCACTTAATGACATTACTGATTTTTCAAGCCATAAAATTTAATAGGTTATGATGAAAATATTAAGCATGTATAACGGTAACACTTTACTATTGCTGTGAGAGAGCACTCAAAGTCAAACAACTTATGGGAGAAAGGAGATTTATTCAACTTACAGTTCCAGAGGGGAAATAGATCCTTTATGGTGGAGATGGAAAGGCTGGCTGGCTAGCTGGCTGGCTGGTTGGCTGGCCAACTAAGTCACAGCAGACCTCCACATGACTCCAGCATTCCTGGAAATGTCTCTCTTCTATATTCTGTGGCCCCTTTTATATTGTCTATTACTGGGAGTTTCCTATGGAATCTATGGAGGTTCCCATGGAATTTAGGGTGGGTATAATCCTTACAAGTGGTCTCAGCCCTTCTTAGTTAATACCAGGTGTGTGAAGTTGACATCCAGGCTTAACTAACACAGCATGTCATTCTAAATTTTATGATTTTAAGATTTCTGTGATTTGACTGCTCCCAGTCCTCCATCCCAGGTGAGTTCGCCCAGCCCCCCAGGCGTCCCTGGGTCCCAGCAGCACGCAGGCTGCCTCCCGTTGTGCCTGGGTCATGCGCCGGGCTCAAGCCCCTTGCTTCCTCTTACCCACCTGTCCGACCTACCGGACAGGACATGCTCACATTCCTCCATCCCTGGAGCTTGGTGGGCCACTAAGCCAAAGTCCCAGGTCCCAAGTGAAGAATTCTGCCATCAATATCAGCCCCTCTGCCTCTACGGCCCACTGGGTACCCAAGTACGTGGTCCATGGAAGACACACTGCTACTCAGAATTCAATAGTGTCCAAAGGAAACTCAAGCAAAATTCTAAGGGACAAAGGCCATACAGCTAAAGCCCTCTACAATCATCCTATCACATGGGAGAGATTCTTCATATCCAGCCCAAAGATAAGTAAACCTCTTTTTTTTCACCTTACTATTCCTTTCTAGTATTAATCACTGTAGATAAACTTTTTCATACAGCCACCCCAAAAACATATACAACTCCAGGGAGTTGTACACCACTCACTCTCACATATCACCAAGATACTAAATCATAAAAGTGCACTACCATACTAATATTCACCCCCTGTCTACTTAACCTGACTTAACTGATGTATTAACAGCCTAATAGCCTCATCTAGGAAATAACAATAACGAAAGACAAACATACCCAATCCAAGGCAAGCACTAGTAATAACTGCCCAAGGGTAATAATACCAAATAAATTACTTCAGTCAATAACACACAGAAACTGAAAGGTCCTACAAAACAAAAGAACAATGCCCAAGTCAAAGTGCAGATCCATGAGAAACAAAACCCAAGAAGACCAATCTCCCACCAAAAGAATTAACCCCATAATGATGGATTTCAACCAGAACAAATTCACAGAAAATAGCAAAGAAAGCCAGACCCAAGATAACGACTGTCATAATATGATCATTACCATGATTAATACTATGAAAGAGGAAATCTGAAAGGAGTTAAATAACCATATCAACCACTTTGAACAGGAACACAGGAGACACTTGGAGGACTTGAGAAAAACAGTTCAAGAAACAAAAACAGGCATAGAGCAGTTAAAGCAATCTCAGGCAGAGTTTAAAATTGAACTAAAAGACAAGTTATCTTCAACCCAAAACTCAACAGAGAGTCTTATCAGCAGAACTAACAAAGCAGAAAATAGAATTTCAGATCTTGAAGACAAACCAGCTCAAAGGAAGAGATTGTTAAAGTGAAAAAGATACTTGAGAGGAATATACAATAGTTATGGGATACCCTAAAGTAGCCTAACATACGCATTCATGGAATACAAGAGCAAGAATCCCAAAATACCACACCTGAGGAAATTTTTCAAATTATCATCAAGGAAACCTTCCCTCAACTAAAGAATGAGAAGCCCATCCAAATATAAGAGGCATTTCACACTCCAAACAGATATGACCAAAATAGAAAATTGCCACGGCAAATAATAGTCAAAGCAATCCACATTCAAGGCAAACAAAAGGTGTTGAGCCCTTCAAGAGAAAAAAAAGCAAGTCACTTTTAAAGGTGTACCTATTAAAATAACAAATGACTACTCAATGGAAACAGTAAAAGCAAGAAGAGCTTGGAGAGACATACTTCAAGTATTAAATGAACAAAATGCCAACCCAGACTGATATACCCGGCAAAACTATCTGTCATGATTAAGGGAGAAAGAAAAGTTTTCCAGCACAAAGACAACTTGAAGAGATACATGTCTACCAAAACAGGCCTTCATAAAATGCTAAAATGATACTCAAACTTGAGGAAAAAAACAAGGGTATCCAGGAGGACAGAAGGGAAGTATAATACCACCAAAACATAAATGTCAAACAATACGCTTACAAAAGCCACTAAACATAAAAAATGTCCAGAATTAAAAATAATTTCTCCATTATAACATTAAATGTCAATGGTATTAACTCATCCATCAAGAGACACAGATTACAAACTTGGATTAAAAACCACAACCCATCAATCTGCTGCATTCAGGAAATTCATCTCAACACAAAAGATAGGCACATACTAAAAATGAAAGGGTGGTCCAAAATTTTGCCAGCTAATGGAACCAGGAAACAGGCAGGTGGAGCTATTATGCTTTCAGACTTCAAACCAAAAAATCATAAGAGACACAGATGTATACTACATTTTAGTCACAGGTACAATTCTCAAGGAAGACTTCACAATACTGAATATATATGTACCCAATATGGGCCCCTCCACATTCATTAAGAAAACCTTACAGCATCTAAAGTGAGAAATCAACCACTAAATGATAATTCTTGGGGATTTCAACACTGCCCTCTCAACATGGGATAGATCAACAGGTCAAAAGCTTAACAGAGACACTATGGAACATAATCAAATCCTTAAAGAAATGGACCTTACAGATCTCTATGGAACTTTTCATCCCCTCGCCAAAGAATACACATTTTTCTCAGCAGCACACTCAACTTTCTCCAATGTAGATCACATATTGGGCCACAAAACGAATCTACACATACACAAAAAAGTTGAAATTCTAACCTGTGCCCTATCAGACCACCACGGCCTAAAGCTGGACATCCACAACACAACAAAAAAGAGAAAATACACTAACTACTGGAAAATTAACACTATGATGCTGAATGAGAACTGAATTCAGGAAGAAATTAAAAAGGAAATTCAAGATTCCTGAAAGTGAACAATAATGAAAATACAACTTACCAAAATCTCTGGGACACAATGAAAGCTGTCTTAAGAGGTAAGTTCATAGCTCTTAATATCTACATCAAAAAAAAAAGGAAACATCAGAAGTAAATAACTTAACAATGCAACTTAAAGCTTTAGAGAAACTAGAGCAATCCGATCCCAAAAGCAGCAGAAGAGAGGAGATTAGCAAAATAAGGGGAGAAATATCTGAAATTGACATTAGGAAAACGATAGAGGAAATCAACCAGTCAAAAAGCTGGTTCTTTGAAAAATATCAATAAGATTGATACACCCCTAGCTAAATTAACCAAAAGCAAGAGAGAGAAAACCCAAATTAACAAAATTAGAAATGAACATGGAGTTATCACCACTGATACCCAAGAAATCCAGAAAATTATAACATCATATTTCAAAAACTTATACTCTGTGAAGTTTGACAACACAAAAGAGATGGATGAATTCCTAAGTAAACACAACTTATCTAAATTGAATCAGGAAGTGGTGAATTATTTAAATAGTTCTGTAACATATGAGGAAATTGAGGAAGTAATCTCAAAGCTTCCTGCCAAAAAATGTCCTGGACCAGATGGATTCAGCACAGAGTTCTACCAGACATTTAAGGAGTTAATAACACCAATACTCCTTAAACTGTTCCATCAAATAGCAAAGGAAGGAACACTACCAAATTCCTTCTATGAAGCTAATATCGTTTTAATCCCAAAACCTAATAAAGATTCACTGAAAAAAAAAAACTATAGGCAAATATCTCTGATGAACACAGATGCAAAGATTCTCAACAAAGTCTTAGCAAATAGGATTCAAAAAATATAAAAAAGATCATTAACGGGGACCAAGTAGGCTTTATCCCCGGCACACAAGGTTGGTTCAACATACGAAAATCAATAAATGTAATTCATCATATAAACCAGTCCAAAGTCCACGACCACATGATACTCTCGATAGATGCAGATAAAGCTTTTGACAAGATCCAACAGCCTTTTATGATCAAAACGCTAGAGCCAGTAGGAATGGAAGGAACTTTTATCAATATAATAAAAGCTGTATACAACAAGCCCACAGCAAGGATTATGCTCAATGGGGAACAATTGGAAGCATTCCCACTTTGATCAGGAACTAGACAAGGCTGTCCTCAGTCACCACATCTATTCAATATTGTACTTGAAGTCTTAGCTGAAGCCATAAGACAAGAAAGGGATATAAAAGGGATTCAAATCGGCAAGGAAGAAGTCAAGCTACCCCTACTTGCAGATGACATGATCTTATATCTGAGTGATTCCAAAAACTCCACCAGGAAGCTCCTGGAACTAATTGAGAAGGTCAGCAGGGTGGTAGGATACAAAATAAATGTGCAAAAATCAGAGGCCTTCCTATATGCCCAGAATGAAACAAGTGAAAAAGCCCTGAGAGAAACAATGCCATTTACTATAGCCCCTAAAAAAATGAAATACCTTGGTATAAACCTAATCAAGGAGGTAAAAGACCTTTACAATGAAAACTTTAAAACCCTGAAGAAAGAAATTGCAGAAAACACCAGAAGGTGGAAAGACCTCCCGTGTTCCTGGATTGGCAGAATCAACATCATTAAAAGTGACCATCCTACCAAAGGCAATATACAAATTCATGTTAGAGCAATTAAAATCCCAAAGCAATTCTTCAAAGAAGTTGACCAAACAATCTCCAAATTCATACGGATGCACAAAAGACCAAGGATAGCAAAGACAATCCTAAGTAACAGAAACACTGCTGGAGGTATCACCACACCAAACCTTAGTCTATACTATAAATCCATAGTGGTAAAAACAGCCTGGTACTGGCTCCAAAATAGACACACAGATCAATGGATAAGGATTGAAGACCCAGATGTAAGCCCAAAAAATTACAGCCATTTGATCTTTGACAAAGGGGCCCAAAAATTTCAATGGAAAAAGAACAGTATCTTCAACAAATGGTGCTGCGCAAAACTGGATCTCCTCATGAGAAGATTAAAACTGGTCCCGTACTTGTCACCATGTACAAGACATAATTCCAAATGGATCAAGGACCTTGATATAAGGCAGAGACTATAAAAATCATAGTTGAAAGGGGAGGGAAATCCCTCGAGCTGACTGGGCTAGTCCAACAGTACCAAAACAGACATCCAATGGCACAGTCACTGCTACCAACTCTCAACAGTTGGGATCTTGAGAAATTAAAGAGCTTCTGTTCAGATAAAGAGATTGTAACAGGACCTCAAAGGCAACCCACAGAATGGGAGAAAATCTTCACTAACCACATATCTGATAGAGCCCTATTATCCAGAGTGCACAAAGAATTTAGAAAGCTAAACACCAAGGAAACAAATGGCCCAATTAATAAATGGGCCCTGGAACTTAAAAGAACATTTACTAGAGAAGAAATTAAAATGTCTAACAAATATCTTAAAAAATGCTCCACATCCTTAGCCATCAGGGAAATGCAAATCAAAACTTCCCTGAGATATCATCTCACCCCGGACAGGATGGCAAAAATCCACAATACAAACAACAACAAATTTTGGAGAAAATGTGGAGAGAGCTGAACTCTCCTACATTGCTGGTGGGAATGCAGGCTCATACAGCTACTCTGGCGAGCCATCTGGAGATGACTAAAGAGATTAAAGATTGAAATGCCATATGACCCTGTGATTCCACTTTTGGGAATATCCCCACATACAGCAAAAATTCACCTCCATAGCACAAGCACGACCATGTTCATAGCAGCACTGTTTACAATAACAAAGTCATGGAATCAACCCAAATGTCCAACAGTGGACAAGTGGATAAGGAAATTGTGGTACATCTATACAATGAAGTACTACTCAGCCATCAAAAATGATGAAGTACTGGAATTTGCCGGGAAATGGATGTCATTAGAGACAATTATATTGAGTGAAGTATCCCAGACCCAGAAAATTAAGTGCCGTATGTACACCCTAATAGGTGGCTCTTAGTACCAAACCCACCCAGCCCACCTAGAGACACTGGACAATAAATCTCTGTAATACAGTAATTGCAAGGAGTATGAACAGGCTGGATGGGGTAGGAGGGCCACACCAGAAACAAGGAGAGAGGGGACCATGTAACAGCAGAGAAAATAGGCCTCCATCAAGGACTGTGAGTAAGCAATGAGACATCTGGTTAAGTTCACAGACTTTTCGTTCCTGATCATCTACAACTGAGGGGGTGTGATCTCACCAGAAGGGGAGGGCATATAGTCTGGCAGATAAAAAGTAACCATTTTGCAAATGGGTGATTGACCCCCTCCCTCACTGTGGTTTCCTACTTTTATTACATCTACCTTTGAATATACTCTTATAACAAGACTCTAGTTTAACAGTTTTTTATCTCTGGCTAGGGGTTGACATCCAATACCCATCAGGATGGAGTGAAGGGCATTTCAGGAGCAGCAAAACTGCAAAGAAAATCAACAAACCATAGTCCAGAACTTCAGAGACTCTATATCAACCACCTAGAACTAGGCCAGCCTAATCTTTCCCCATCCTGAAGCTCAGGGAAATTTGCGGAAGAGGGGGCGGTAAGAGTGTAAGAGCACAAGGATGGGAGGAGCAATGATATGCAAGATACTCCACACAAGTTAGGGCCGAAGCAATCATAATTGGACTTTACTTGCCCTGTGCAATGTCCAACACATTATTGTCCCCACAAAGTCTAGCATCTGCTAAAAGCACCAAGATCCTTGGAGGCAAGGGATTGACAGCCAAAATAGTGTTCCTATGCTTAAGGGGAACACAGGAAAGGGTTTAGGGAAATGCCGCTGGGTCCTTGTATATCATCGGAGAGGAAGACTCAGAGGACAGTCAGGCATGCACATTAAAAGATTCTCTGGGGATTGGGGGAGGGGAAGCACTGAGGGGTGGGGAGGGAGGGGTGAGGGGAGGGCGACAGAGGGGTGGGGGTGGAGGAGGGAGGGAGGGAACTGGTGTACCTATTAAGTTTGTATAAGCTGAAATAATAATAAAAAATGTATTAAATTTAAAAAAAGTAATTTCTACAGTATAACACTAAATGTCAATGGCATTAACTCACCAATCAAAAGACACAGGTTACAAACATGGATTAGAAATCACAACCCATCCATCTGCTGACTACTGGAAACACATCTCACCACAGAAGATAGGCACATTCTAAAAGTAAAAGTCTGGTCAAAAATTCTACAAGATAATGGAACTAGGAAACAAGCAGGTGTAGCCATTATGCTACCTGGCAAAGTGGATTCCAAACGAAAGAAAGTCATTAGAGATACAGAAGGATACTACATTTTAGTCATAGGTAAAATTCACCAGGAAGAGTTCACAATACTGAACATATGTGCACCTAATATGGACTCCTTCACATTCATTAAGCAAATGCTATAATGTCTAAAACAGTAAGTCTATCCCAAAACAATAATACCTGGGGATTTAAATACTGCACTCTCAACGTGGGATAGATCAACAGGCCAAAAACTTAACAGAGATATGTCAGAACCGAATCAAACCTTTCCTGAAATGGACCTTACAGAATGTATTGACCACTCCATCCAAGCATCAAGGAATGCACAATTTTCTAAGCAGCCCACAGATCATTCTCCAAATTAGACCACATATTGGACCACAAAACAAATCTCCACATATACAGGAAAGTTGAAATTATGGTCTATACCCTCCCAGACTACCATGGTCTAAAAGCTTGACATCTGCAACAGAACAAACAGCAGAAAATACACTAATTCTTAAAACCTAAACACTATAATGCTGAATGAGAAATGGGTTCAGGAAGAAATCAAAAAGGAAATTCAAAATTTCCTAGAAGTGAACGATGATGAAAATACAACATGTCAAAATGTCTGGGACACAATGAATGCTTTCCTAAGAAGGAAGCTTATGACACTTAATGCCATAAACACTCCTAGCTAAGTTAACCAAAATCAGGAGAGAGAAAACCCATATTAACAAAATTAGAAATGAAAATGGAGTTATCAAAACTTACACCCAAGAAATTCAGAGAATTATAAGGTCATATTTCAAAAACTTATACTCCATAAAATTTGGTAACACAAAAGAAATGGATGAATTCCTGAGTAATCACAACTTACATAAACTGAATCAGGAAGTTTTGAATTATTTAAAAGTCCTATTACAAATGAGGAAATTGATGAAGTAATGTCAAATCTTCCCCCCAAAAATGTCTTGGACCAGATGGATTCAGCATAGAATTCTAACAGACATTTAAAGATCAATTAACACCAATACTCTTTAAACTGTACATGAAGAGCTGGAGAGGTGGCTCAGGGGTTAAGCCTCTGCCTTGCAGGCGGAAGGTCCTGAGTTCCGATCCTAGACCCCACATATAGACGCCCGGCGGAAGCAGGGGCGTCCTGCGTTTCTGGTCCTGGTAGGGCGGAGCCTGTGAATCCTGGAACAGAGTAAACAAAGAGGAGACGATCCATGGTGGTTCCCGAATTCATCCGTGGTTCTACACACACACACACAATTGAATAAAAAAAAAACTGTACATAAAATAGCAAAGGAAGGAACACTTCCAAATCTATCTAAGAAGCTAATATTCTAATCCCAAAATTTAATAAAGATATACTTAAAAAACAAAACTCTAGGCCAATCTTGTTGAGGAAAACAGGTGCAAAGATTCTCAACAAAATCTTAGCAAATTGGCTTCAAAAACTTATCAAAACGATCACTCACTGTGATCCAGTAGGCTTTATCTCAGGCACACGAGTTTGACTTAACATACGCAAATCAATAAATGTAATCCATCATATAAACCAATCCAAAGTGCAAAACTGTTGGAACTGAAGTTCCCACGGGCTGTGGGACCATACCCGAAGGAACTAGGAGACCCAGAAATCGATGCAAAAGCAAGAGGTATTTATTATCCAGCGCGCTGGGTTCGCCCCATACAGGAGAAGGAGGGACAACCCTCGGCACAAAAGGCACAGACTTTTTATACAGTTTTTGTAGGGAGGTGTTGAGGTAGTGAGGTGTAGCCAAATAATTGGCTTATACATTTAACTTTTAAACTCATTGGTGTAAGTTTAGGCGCGAAGGGGAATGGGGCGGGTTTGGTGGCAAGGAGCATAGCAGCATGTACTGGCAGCTTTACCAAAAACCTGGGGATGAGTGCATTCCCTTGGAATTCCCAAGGTGAGGGGGAGGTCCCAGTAGGAAACATGATCCTGAGACTAGCTCATCACATTCTTGCCTGCCCAGGAAATTTAACTCTTTCAAAACCACATGATACTCTCCATAGAGGCAAAAAAAAAAAAAAAAAAAAAAACTTTTGGCAAGACCTAACATCCTTTTATGATCAAAACCCTAGATACAGTAGGAATGTAAGGAAGCTATATAAAGACAATAAAAGCTGTATAAAACAACCCAACAGCAAGGATTACACTCAATGGGGAAAACTTTGCAGCATTCCTGCTTCCATCAGGAACTAGAAAAGGATGTCAATTTTCACCACTTCTATTCAATAACATACTGACCTCTTAGCTGGAGCCACAAGACAAAAGAGGGAGGTAAAAGTGATTTGAATCAGAAAGGAAGAAGTCAAGATATCTCTGTTTGCAGATTACATGATTGTAAATCTAAGTGATCCTAAAAACTCCATCAGGAAACTCTTGCAACTAATACAAAGTTCAGCAGAGGAGCAGGTTACAAAATAAAACTTTTGTCACCAGATTTATCTAGGTTTAGCCAATAAACTCTTATACGTTGAAAAAAATTAATCCTTGATTCCCACAGGTAGAACACTGCCTTGCAGTCCTGGATTCCTTCTTCTCTAGCCCTGATTGCTCAAGGGTCTCTGCCCCATGATCCTCTTGGCAACCTCTAAACTGAATCATAGCTCATGATCCCTCCTAGGATGGGCACAAGTTCCCCAGCGCCTTCATCTCTGCAAGAGTTTCTTGTCTTTGGCTCACAGGACCTGCAAGCAGCAGAGAGAGAGAGGGCAGCATTTTCCTTCTTTTTCCTTCTCTACCCCCAAGACCCAGCCCCTGAACAGAAGCTCTTGGCACTACTAGTAGCAGCAGCAGTAGCAGCAGCAGCACCAGCACCAGCACCAACAGCATTGTCACAGTTGGTCCTGGTTGCAGCAATGGGGCCCTAGCCCAGCTTTGGTGGGTTGGGTCCTGGGATTGCTGCCTCAGGACTATAGCCAGGGACCCTGACTCCTGCCTCCTTTCCTAGGCTCCAAGCATGGCAAATTTCAGTGGAGCTAGAAAGCCCAGACAACCCAGCCCTGGACAGGTTCCAAGGGGCCTTCCTTGCCTCTGACCCCACTCTGGTGTGGCCTCCTGGTTTCATGCCCAATCTCTAAGATTTTAGTCTTGGAACTGTGGACCCTGTGAAACTCAGTCATGCCCAGCTGATAGATGCATTCTTAGTCTATATAAGCAAAACCCTCTCCAACCTCCAACATACAACCAGAGCCCAGAAAGAGCAGCCAGGTCACACATACAGACACTCGCTGTTGTACTTTCCCTAGTACTTGCTGATAAATTCATGCCAAACCACTTATGGGTAAACAAGGTGTTTTGTTCTGGCTTCTGATTGTCTGGTTACATCTCTTAGTCCATAGTGAGAAAAGGGCTCATACCAACACCTGAGGCCCAGAGAACTGGCCACACTCTATCATAGTCCTTCTAAGAGAAGAATCAAACCACAGATTGTGTGGTCAAGTATGCTGAAGAACTCTCTGTGAATCAGAGCCCTACACTTCTTCCAACTTCCCAGGGCAAAATCCAACCCACCATGGGCTACCCCCCTCCCTCAATTAGACAATCCTCTGTGTGTTTGCTCAGGGCTTAAGTTAACTACTTATTCTTCATAACTGTGCCCAAAGATCAACCTTGAATTTTCAAGTTTACATCTCTATCTATCATACCTGCTGTATGTGATATGTCCACCACTGTATTTGAAAAGCGTCTGGCTTCAAAGATGGATTAGGAGTGAAGACTGAGATAGCCTCAAGTAAAATGCTGTGAGAAAATGTTTCCTAAGTGATAGGTTTAATTCTAGTCCTGCTTTAAAATATCTGTAAGAGAAGATTGAGATTCTTGTTTCATTCAATTAGAGGTCAGTCAGTCAGTATCTGAGAGACCTGAAAACTCCTCAATCAGAGGCTCTTGAGGAATGTCCAATCAGATCACAGACAGCGAGGAGAGGGCGGGCCTTCAGGGTCTTCCTGGTGAGAGGCTTTCAGCCCCACCTTTTCCCGCCATCTTGGTTGCTGCACTCAAGGCTCCTCAGGTTCAGCGGCCCGGGCCACACTGCTGCTGGGGGAGAAGTGCGGGAAGCCGAGGGCTGCCCCCGCCTCTGGGAATTGTGAGTGTGTCAGGGAGGGGGAAGCCGTGAATCGCCGTGGTGCCCCGGGTTCTGCCCTGGAGGTGCGGGGTGGGGGCTGGGCCTGCTCTGGGCCCGGGTGTCCTGTGCTGGCCATGCACCGGCCAGGAGCCTGACTGAGGTGTGTGAGGCCACTGGGCCTGGAGCCCGGCCGAGGTGCGCTGGGCCATGGAGCCTTGAGTGCTGCTGAGCACAACCAGGAAGCCACTGTATCCGGGGAGCTCAGTGGTGGGGTCCATGGGGGGCTGCAGAGCCGCCAGCAGGGATCAGGGGCCTGTCACGGTCCTAGCAGTGATCTGTGAGGGAGGGAGGGAGGTTGGTTGGTTGGTTGATTGGTTGGTTGGTGGGTTGGTGGGTTGGTGGGTTAGTTGGGTTGATTGGGTTGGATGGGTTGGTATCAGAGGGCACCGTCTGTCTCTTGTTGCTTACTTCCTGTTTCTGCAAACCTGATTAGAACTTTGATCCTCTACTTCTCATTGGACTGTTCATACTGGTACCCAGCCCAATCTACCTTGTAAAGAGATTTTGCTGGTCTCATTCAAGTCCAGCATTTTAGGGTTACTGGTACTCTGCACTCTGGTTGGTTGAGGTTGTCTATGTTACAACTATTCTACTGCTATAGGCTTCCTCTGGTTTAGGTATCTTTTGTAACATTGCTTTCATGAGTCTTTTAAATGTTCATTTTTCATATGCTAAAAGTAACCTGGATTAGAGAATGAATATTATTTCATAGTGTTCTGTGATAATATGCACACAGGAGTGCCTCGCTATCAGTCACAACCACCAAGTCAAAAAAAAAAAAAAAAGAGGAAAATATAAAAGAAAAGGAAAGCAGAACAATAATCTTTGAGGCCCTAATAAAGTCTCTGTGGAAGCATGACTCTAACTTATTAACATTTAAAATGTGGTTTTAGTTTTTGGTTCTATTGCAAGGTGTGACGTGTGCAGCTTCCCTTTTTTCTTCCATCTAAATATTAACCTTCCCTCTCCACAGTAAGTTCATCTTTTTTTTCTTCCCCAAGAAATGTGAGAATGTGTTTTGCCATGTTTTTCTCTGATGATCCAGATTCTGTTTGTGAACATTTCACATGAGAATAACAGGCTCAGAATCACTAGACCCATTGTGAACTGTCATTCTGCCTCAATTTAACAGCTTTGTGTGTTAATTGTATGGAATTTGGACTATGCTGGTGGTATTATGCCCACCTTAATCCTCTGTTTCTCTTTTTTATTTTCTTTAAAGAACTTCGGGGTTTTCATGTTCCCAAGGTCTTGCTTTTTTTTTTTTTTTTTGACTGTTAGTCTGTATCCTTCAATTTGACCCATGTCATCCTGAAGACTGTCAGTGAGTAGGCAGTCTTGATAGCCCTGGGATACTTGCTGAGTGAGCATGGGCATCAGGTTGTGTTTGTGTTTTAATTCTTTTTAACATTCTTAAATCGTGTTTCCATGATTCCATATCTTATGAAACACATAAACCAGATCATGTATTTGTATTTATTTTTGTGTCTTTTGTGGCAGAAATCAAATGTTATTTTATGACACTGGTATGATACACACAGAGTATTATGACCTCCAGTTTACTATGTCCAAACTGAGGATTTTGTTTAATGAGAACGGTTTCCTTGCAAGGATCATTGTCCATTGAGGACATAACTGTCAACTTCATCTGGGAGGAATGGCAGTACCTGGATGCTGCTCAGAGGACCCTCTACAAGGATGTGATGCTGGAGACCTACAACAACCTTTTTTGGGTAAGTCTCACTGTCCTGTGAAAGCTTGAGTTCCAGTTACTTCTTTCTACTTGGACAATATAAGAGTTATTCTTGCTTTGTGCTGGAGTGATGCTGTAGAAAGTAGGACTGTGCCTCACAAGGAAAAGTTCCTCAATTCGGATCGGATCGCATGTAAAAACACCAGGCAGAAAAGTTCTGAGGCCTGCACTTCAACATTATTGGGCAGATCCCAGAGTGAATCAAAATACACACAGAATAATAGGGTGTTAAAAAAAATCCAGGATGACTCCCAAAGTCATGTTTGATCCTATACAGGCGCATGCACTACCCTGTCATACTCTTTCTCTCTCTCTCTCTCTCTCTCTCTCAATAAATAAATCTTAGGAAAAGTTAAGAGATATGCTAGCTTTGGTTTTTATATTAATTTTTTGATGTCTGTTTGCTGTGTGCATACTCATGTATGATACTTTTGCATATGCAAGTATCATTACTGTAAAGATTAGCTGGTGAGAGCTGTTATCTTAGCCTTCTGCATTTTTGACATTCACTCTCTTATTTGCTACATTTTGTGTCAGGGCTACTGGGCTTCAGTTTTCTGGGGGATTCTTTGCTCTATACTACCCATCTCACTCTCAAGCACTGGGCCTAGATGTGTGTACTTCTGCAGCCAGAGGTATTTGTGGTTTTCATGCACATGAGTTGATGTACTCATCCTTACATGACAAACAATTTTCCCATTATATCATTTCTCCAGGCTTTACTGATGAATTTAGCATTACATGTGTATGGTAAATGTTCCTAGCACATTTCCATAATGGCAAACATTTATAGAGAACACTGTAGATGCAGCACAATTACTTGCTGTGCAGGTGTTCACTTCAGTGTGTCAGCACAGGGATTACTGGTTTGTGTTAGGAGCATTGAACCTCTCAATTACTTTATAATGTTACATGCATTGTTATTAACTGCATATTTATTATTGTACTGTGAACATAAGTGAACCTCATTAACTCCCTGAGTGCCCTAATAAATGCTACACATCCTCCCTTCATCCCTTTCTCCCCGCTACCTTTTCCTACCATTCAGAGATCACTATTTTAGTCTCTACTTGGGGGTCAATTTGACCTTGCAAGCAGTTTGAGTGTATACCGGAGTTTCCTTTATGTAAGTGTTAGGTCTCACTTATTTCTTCTTTTTTTACTTACTCAGGGTAGATGGAGAAGTATCTCCTCTGCACAAATATGGCAGTAGAAGAGAAATATTCCATCTATTCCTTCTTGGTGAATAAATAAAATGACTGGGCTTCTTAGACAACAAATATGTGTTTCAGACATACTTTTTTCATGTACTTTTATTTGACTTTTCTGAGAATGATTTGTATAAGTTCATTAGTTTCCATCATTATTTCAAAAACCTACATATCTATTATATGTAATAAAAGAAGTAAGGTTTATTTTGGCTCATGGTTTTTAAAGATGTCAGTCAATGCCTAGTTGGTCATTTTTGTTTGGCCCTATATTGTGGAAAACACCATGGTAGGAGTGTCATTGTGACCAGGAACCAATGATGTCAACATGCTTCCTAGGGTAGGTCTTCTAAGACCTCATTTTTTCCTTTGGCTCTTCCTGCTGTCTTCACTGTGGACTCATGACAAAGTCTTTAGCACCCATCATCACCTCGCTGTTTTGATTGCTATATCCTTAGTTTGCGTCGAAGGATGGTAGTATAACTATTTCAAGTTTGTAAATTTTGACTTCTGTAGCCTTGAAAATTGTTGGATTTTTAAAATATATATAACTGGCTTGGCAAATTGCTTGAGATTTTTTGGTCAATATTTTTCTCAATCTCTGAAGACTTTTATTTTCATATTTACTAAGGCATTCATGCCATGCAGGCACCCCACGGTACCTGTGGTATTACAATGAGAATGTTTTCCATCTATGGATCCCTTCTTATGTGTGCATATTTTAAAATATTAATTTTGTTAAGTTTCATGAGACAATGTTTTGTTTTGTGTTCTAAGGCACACTTCCACTCACTGTATAGCCCAAGGGGGTCCTTGAATATTGGTCTTGTACAATAGTCAAGTTTATGTTCTCATACTTTTTCCACACAACTTGTCTATTGAACTATGGGCTTTCTTCTAATCCTCCTGCAATTATTGGCTGTACACTTCCTTTTACAGATGGTCATGTTTTCATACAGTTTTATTAACCAATCAACCATCACACTGATAATTAAAATTTTGTTTGCATGGTCAATTTCAATTATTGCTGTGTAATTTAATACTATGTAAAGTATTAGTCCAGTCATTGAAGGACCGAATGTGAACATTCTGTAACCAAAGTTTCCAATGACCTGATCACAGAACAGTTCAGGATTTGCAACTTTTGTCTTTTATCAGTGTATATGACTCAGCACTCTGCCTTCTTTCACGTACGTACTTTTTGTGCTTATGGAACATAGCATGACCAAACCTGACCTGATCTTCAAGTCAGAACATGGACTTGTGCCATGTATTACAGTGGAAGGCTCAGTGTGAAGCCTCACAGGTCCGTGACTGCATTCTAAGCAAGACAATTCAGGCAGAAAAGATCTCTTCAGTCAGTGGTGATGTTGAGCTGTTTTTACCAGGTTTTGTCTAAACACAGTGTAGACTGCAGCTTTTATTGGGGATCTGAAGTTTGGCTTTTGCTTTTACAGGATAGGCTATTCTATTGATCACCTTTGGTTTTTGGATTCTCTTTGCATGTGCTGTTGGATGATGTTGGGAATTTGAGGTAGCATGGTATGTATCTAAAGCCATCTTCACACATCAGTTAATCCTGAGACTGCCTTTGAACGCCTGCCATTAATACCTCTGCTTACAATTATGTGATGATAAATATGTGTGACCACACTCCAACATTTCTTTTTTTTAAATCTGTTTGCTTAAAGACTCACACATTCTTCTCCCCCAAGCCATGTTGTAATAGTTCTTCATTAGTCCTTAGATGATACATTCTTTCACAATTTTCTCTGGGATGACATTTTTCTCATTTGTCCTTTTAATTGTCCTGATGACCTTTGCAAGCAGAAAAGGATCTCCACTTGATGCACTTGTATTCATTGCATGAAATATTAAGCAGCCATGTAATGGATCTTCTCGATATGACAGTCAAAAGAATGCTTATTAGTTAGAGAAGAAAATGCACGAGGTATTTTTTTGATTAATGTAGACAGTGAACTCACTGTAAAGAAAATTTATGTTCATTTTTGTTTCACTTGAGTTGACTCTTTTCCAAACACTGCACTTAATAGGCAAATGCAAACTGAAAAGTGATAGCAACTGATTGCAATGTGTAACTTTTAAAATGAGTTGCTTTATCACAGAATTTATAATGTTATTGTCATAGATCTTGTATTTACGAGGAAGTGATAAGCACAACAAGTTTCAGGAAAAGATGCCAGCTTAGATATTTTCTTCTTACACTTTGTGAATGAGAAAAATAAGTACTACCCATAAGAAAACAAGCTCTTCACGCTGAAAGGAGAGAGTCTGTCCTGAATGCGGTCTTTTTGACTTCCAAACATGTCTCTGACATAGATGGAAAGAACGATGGCCTCCATGAATGTAGTGTCAGGATAGCTGAAACCACAAATACTGAAAAATAATGGAGGAAAAAAAGGGAAGCAGAACCCAAAAGCTAAAACTACATCTTAAATGTTGAGGTCAAAGAGCCATGCTGCTACAGATAGTTTTTTTTTTTTTTTTTAATGGAAACCAAATATATGTATGGTTCTGCTTTCCTTTTCATTTATGTTTCCCTTTTTTGTGGTTGGGACTAACTGAGACTGAGTCGCTCCTGTGTGCATATTATCCCAGCACACTATGAACTGATATTCATGTGTTAATGCAGTTTACCTTTTAGCATATGAAAAATGAACATAGGGAAAGGACATGAAGCAAAGCATTGACATTTAAAAGTCTACTGAAAGCAATGTTAGAAAAGATACCTAAACCAGAGGTCATTTATTGTTGTAAAAGAGTTATGCTGTAAACAACCACAACCAATCAAGAGTGCGGAGTATCAGTAACCCTAAACAGCCCAGCTTGAATCAGGCCAGCCAAATCTCTTTCTATCCTATAGCTCAGGGAACTCTGTAAAAGAAGACATGATAACATCATGAATACCTAAAGGTAGGGAGTTTCAGTGCTGGTTATGGGCACTGCAGTCATGCAAGGTTGGAATGCAGAAGGTCTCAGCAGTGAGATCTATGCCCACGAAACTTGCACAATGACTGATACATCAATATTCCAGCAAAGATATTAGGAGAAAGGAATCCTTGCAGTAGGAACCATACAGACAGGTGAATGAGAGTGTTTCTTTATGTGGGTTTACCTACAAAATGGCCACTTCTACCGGCACAGGGGCCCTGTTTCCGAAGAGTGTAGCCAACCTCATGTAGATTCTGTGGGTGACACAAGGTGACATACAGAAAGGTGTGAAGGATACTGATGGATTGGTGAAGGGAAGGAAAACGTAGGAAGAATGGACAGAAGGGACCTCCACTCAATTTAATCGCTAAATGAAATTGCAAAATATGGAGAAAATCATGGTAAGTTGTCTCATAATTTAAAATGAAACCCTCACTGCCTAGCTAGAAGAAGGATTTTTATGGATATCCTACTTGTGGAGAAGTGTAAGAACAAATTGCATTAAAAAGATACAAGGTATTTGCCAGGATTAATAACAAAGCCCCACTTAGTAGAACAGAGGATATCCACAAAATATATCCCACTAATTACAGCCTTCTAATTATTAACAGAATTAAGTAGAACATGTTTTGAGTTGAAGATTGTATCAATTATGGTCTCATAAGAAGCAATTTGGAAAAACTTTGGCTATTATTCCTTTTGCAGCTGTAAGACAGTGTTCGTATATACCTATAGGAGGTAAAGGAGATATTATTTGACTTCCAGCTCCATAGACCTTATCCTGACATATGAAGGAAATCATGTGGGTAGCAGGCATAAATACAGACAACAGCAGGAGGGCCAGATTCAGATGATCACAGCTAAATGATGGCAAAGACCAAACTCAGGCAGCTATACCGGGCCATCAAACCTCCAGTCTCACCATATTATCTGTGCCTTCCTCCAGGAAGGCTGTACATCCCAAAGCTTCTACAAAGTTTTCAAACATTAACTGTAGATTACATTCAAATATGTGTGTCTATGGTGGCAGCTGTTATTCCAAAGTATACATTCTATACCTTGTCCCACACAGGGTACTTCCTTTATCATGTTTCGTAAAATCACAAAAGAAAACGTGGATAAATACAGCATCGCTTAGCACATATCCCTGTCTTCCAATGAATGGGTAAATTTCAGAGACCCTTCACTGATTAGTTTATTCTGGAGCATTACACATGTCACCATGTGTCAAACTGAAAGAACGGCAAGAGACATTGAATATCCTGTCTCTTTTTCTTCATCAATGAGGCCAAGTAAATCCTGACCCAAGCTTTCGAATATGAAGAAATCTTTTCAAGTAATAGAATACAGGAAGGACTGATATTTAAACTAGCAAGTCAAGGCAGAGATTGTACTTGAAGTAGGGATTGAGATGACTTCAGGCCCATATACATAGATGCATTGTTTGCAGTATGGAAAACATGGCATCATGCCGTGTGCCTATCACCTTCATTTTCTAGTAAAGATGAGTAGTATTGAAAATACATTAATAATGAAGAATCGTCATGGTGTTTTTGGAACAACGAATTTAGAGGTTTGCACAAGAAAATTGAATTACAGAATAAACTTTTAGTAGCTCTTCCCTTTTTTATAAGTATTTCTTTGAATGGCAGAGTGTATACACTCACAAAATACATAAAACATGAACTAAAGTATTTCATGAAAGCTATTTTCTGCTTTGTGAAACTGCTAATTGCTAAAGAACCACATGAGGGGCTGGAGAGGTGGCTCAGGGGTTAAGCCTCCGCCTTGCAGGCGGAATGTCCTGAGTTCGGATCCCAGATCCCACGTATAGACGCCAGGCGGAAGCAGGGGGCGGCCTGCGTTTCCGGTCCTGGTAGGGCGGAGCCTGTGAATCCCGGGGCAGAAGGAGGTGGAGGCGTCCATGGTGGTTCGCGAATTCGTCCGTGGTTCTACACATACACAGACACACACACACACAGACACACACACGCGCACATACACACGAACATGCGCACAGTTGAATTAAAAAAAAAAAAAAAAAGAACCACATGAAGCATTCTCTTAAGATTGAGTTAGGAAATGTAAACACTCTGATATAGGAATATATTTCTTGGCCTCCATTCCAGCTTGATATAATGAATATTTCACCACGATTACACAGGAAATACAACTAATTTAACTTCCCCAATTCTCATGGGGAAGACGTGTGATATAGTTTCATAATATCTGTGTTTAGCACAATAGAGAAATAGACTAAGCCACAAATGGTGAATATTCCTTTCAGAGACCAGAAGGATAGTCATATTGAAATAATTTTTTTTCTGGTTAAATACTGATGCGATTAAAGTATCATGGAAATATCAATTAGTATTTTAGTATATGCTAGTGTGATTTATTGCTGTTCTTGGCTATACAAATTCATACATTTGCCGTGAGTCCAATTTATCTTATGAATTTCCTTGTGAATAACAACTGTAAATTTGTTTGAATAGCCACGAGAACCTTAATTTGAATCACTGATGAAAATATTTTTATTATTTAGAAGACCATGAAGTGCCTCCCCATCTTGACACCATTCACGAATATCAGAGAAGCTGTTTGTCACAATTTATGGTCAACTTAAGCAAAACATCACTTCAGAGTTTAATGAAGTAAATAAATTATTTAATAAGCTCTATTTATATTTCAACAGTGAATACTCAGAAAACAATATTGAAGAATTAGGGTGTTTTCATCATATTAATTCAGACTTAATCAGTAGCTTATTTGCAATATTGGGATGTGCTGATTTCATGAAAACTTGAGTTTAAATTACAAACACCCATGATTAACCCAGGGTATGGTAGTTCTCTTCCCTTGGATGATGAAGTACACAGCGAAAGTCACATAGTTGTTGGCTAACAAAAATATTCTACATAGCAATGACCTTGTTCAGTAGGATACTTTCAAGAAATTTCGAGGATTGGATTTGATGAAGATACTTATCCTGCCTTGATCTTCTACTTCCATGAAAAAAATGTGAATATTAATGAGCATACATACTGCCTCTCCAAAATGAACATAAGCTTCGACTGGAGAGAAGGCTCAGTGTCATAGTTAGGCACAGGTGTCAATTTGACAGTTGAGGGTTTGAGCTCTGGGCACATTTGCCTAGAGCAAACCTGCAAGAAGAGATTTTCTAGCTGATGAGGAATGTCCAGCTCATGATGGGTGGGTGGGATTAGGCCCTGGAATAAATCATGGAAAGTTGGTTGAGAGAGTTGGCATCGTTCTATTCACTTGGCCAGACATGCTGGTCTGGCAAGTAAGGATTGTCCATCTTTCAGCTATTATGTGGTGATGGTGTGGACAGTTCCCTCAGCCCTGGTGCTGGTGCGTGTCCTCCTGAGAGGCTGGACTGAGAACTGTACCGGGAATCGTGAGGGAGAATAAACCCTTGTTCTCTTAAGCCATTTGATGGTCATTTATCAGCAACCATGCAGGCGAAGTGCAACAGCATTTGGTACCCAGGAAGTGGGGTGTTCTGATAAATCTGACTATGTGGACTTTGTGGGTTTTGAAGGTTTTGCTGGACAAAGTTGGAAATGTTTGAAGATTTTCACTTTGTGGATTACTAATACCGTTCTTCAGAGTTTAGTGGGCTAATTGGATAACGTCAGTGCTGAGAGACTTGTGAATGGTTTGGGTCCAGGTTCTGATGACGGGAACAAGGACTTTGGTAAAGCTGAGTTTAAACACGATAGACTGGTTTGCTTAATAGAGGAGAGCTGTTTTGGCATCCTTGAGGATTTGCATGAAGAAAGGGCAGGCAGCCAAATAGCTGCCATTGTTGGAGCAATGAATATCAATGAAGGAAAACCTGGTGACTTTCACTGGGGCAGTAGAAGATGTGAAAACCACCTTATGGCAAGTGGTTTGAAAACCCAGATTCCTTCAGGGGCCGCAAGCCCAAGTTAAAACTGTCTCTTGCCCTTGGCCAGTTTGGCTGCCTAGAAAAGAGGCTTTTCCAGCATCAGCAGGTTAAAGTTGGTACAGCTATATAGGGATTCCACACGTAGCAGTGGACTAAGCTACGTTTCAACCTCGCTTTGGAATCTGGCAGTATCCTTCAGGTGGTACTGGTTTTGGTGAACTATTGAAGGGTTCATGGGGAGCAGCAAAAGCTTGGCACCAAGTGGCAGGCATAGATTTCCTAGCCCATCACAGATTCATATCCATGAGTTCCATTTTTCCCTCCTCTGCTTTAATTCTTAAAAAAACTTCTTTAATAGTTTTAATGTAGCAGGATACAAAATAAATGTACAAAAATCCTTCCTATATGCCCAGAATGAAAGAAGTGAAAAAGCCCTGAGAGAAACAATCCCATTTACCATAGCCACTAAAAAAATGAAATACCTTGGAACAAACCTAACCAAGGAGGCAAAAGACCTTCACAATGAAAACTTTAAAACCCTAAAGAAAGAAACTGCAGAAGACCCCAGAAGGTGGAAAGACCTCCCATGTTCCTGGATTGTCAGAATCAACATTATAAAAATGGCCATCCTACCAAAGGAAATACACAAATTCAATGCTATACCAATTAAAATCCCAAAGCAATTCTTTAAAGAAGTTGACAAAACAATCTCAAAATTCATCTGGAGGCACATAAGACCCAGGATAGCAAAGACAATCCTGAGTAACAAAAACACTGCTGGAGGTATCACCATACCAAACCTTAGTCTATGCTACAAATAAATAGTTATAAAAACAGTCTGGTACTGGCTCCAAAATAGACATACAGATCAATGGATAAGGGTTGAAGACCCAGATGTAAGCCCACAAAATTACAGCCATTTGGTCTTTGACAAAGGGGCCCAAAAAATCAATGGAAAAAGAACAGTATCTTCAACAAATGGTGCTGGCAAAACTGGATCTCCACATGCAGAAGATTGAAACTGGACCCGTACTTGTCACCATGTACAATACAATTCCAAATGGATCAAGGACCTTGATATAAGGCCAGAGACTATAAAAACCATAGTTGAAAGGGGAGGGAACTACCTCGAGCTGATTGGGTTACGCCAACAGTTCCTAAACAGATATCCAATAGCATAGTCACTGCTGCCAACTCTCAACAGTTGGGATCTAGTGAAATTAAAGAGCTTCTGTTCAGATAAAGAGATTGTAATACGAGCACAATGGCAACCCACAGAATGGGAGAAAATCTTCACTAACCATATATCTGATAGAGCTCTATTATCCAGAGTGCACAAAGAACTTAGAAAACTAAACACCAAGGAAACTAATGGCCCAATTAAAAAATGGGCCCTGCAACTTAAAAGAAACTTTACCAGGGATGAAATTAAAATGTGTAACAAATATCTTAAAAAATGCTCCACATCCTTAGCCATCAGAGAAATGCAAATCAAAAATTCCCTGAGATATCATCTCACCCCGGTCAGGATGGCAAAAATCCACAATACGAACAACACCAAATGCTGGAGAGGATGTGGAGAGAGGGGAACTCTCCTACATTGCTGGTGGGAATGCAGGCTCATACAGCCACTCTGGCAAGCCGTCTGGAGATTCTTAAAGAAATTAATGATTGAAATGCTCTATGATCCTGCTATTCCACTTTTGGGAATAACCCCACGTACAGCGAAAATTCACCTCGATAGCACAAGCACAACCATGTTCATAGCAGCACTGTTTACAACAGCAAAGGCATGGAATCAACCCAAATGTCCAACAGTTGATGAGTGGATAAGGAAACTGTGGTACATCTGTACAATGGAGTACTACTCAGCCATCAAAAATGATGAATTACTGGAATTTGCCAGGAAATGGATGTCATTAGAAACAATTATATTAAGTGAAGTATCCCAGACCCAGAAAATTAAGCGCCGTATGTACTCCCTAATAGGTGGCTCCTAGTACCAAACCCACCCAGCCCACCTAGAGACAGTAATTGCAAGGATTATGAACAGGAGGGATGGGGTAGGAGGGCCACACCAGAAACAAGGAGAGAAGGGACCATGTTACAGCAGGGAAAATAGGCCTCCACCAAGGACCCAAATAAGTAATGAGACATCTGATTAAGTTCACAGACTTTTGTTCCTGATCATTTACTACTGAGGGGGTGTGGTCTCACCAGAAGAGGAGGGCATATAGTCTGGCAGATAAAAAGTAACCATTTTGCAAATGGGTGCTAGACCCCTGCCTTATTATGGTTTCCCACTTTTATTACATCTACCTTTGAATGTGCTTTTATCACAAGACTCTAACAGCTTTTTGTCTCTGGCCAGGGGGTAACATACAATGCCCACCAGGATGGAGTGAAGGGCATTGCAGGAGCAGCAAAACTGCAAAAGAAAATCAACAAACCACAATCCAGAACTTCAGAGACTCTATATCAACCACCTAGAACTAGGCCAGCTTAGTCTTTCCCCATCCTGAAGCTCAGGGAAATTTGCGGAAGAGGGGACGGTAAGAGTGTAAGAGCAAAAGGATGGGAGGAGCAATGATATGTAAGATACTCTATACTAGTTAGGGCTGAAGCAATCGTAATTGGACTTTGCATGCCCTGCGCATTGTCCAACACACTGTTGACTTCACAAAGTCTAGCATCTGCTAAAGGCACCAAGATCCTTGGAGGCAAAGGATTGGCAGCCACAGCAATGTTCCCATACCTAAGGGGAACACGGGAAAGGGTTCAGGGAAAGGCCACTGGGTCCTTGTACGTTATCAGAGAGGAGGGCCCAGAGGAAAATCAGACATGCACAAGAAAGCACTCTCGGAATTGGGGCGGGAGGCACTGGGGGATGGGGAGGGAGAAGGGTGGGGAGGGGGAGCAGGGGGTACGGGGGGAGGAGGAGGGAGGGAGGGAGGGAATTGGTGTTCCTAATTAGTTTGTATGAGCTGAAATAAAAAAAAAAGAAATGGTAGAGCCCAAGACACACTCCTGCCAAAGGTTTAAAAAAAAACCAAAAAAAAAGTACCTTCATGGCCACATCTGGATTAGTGTTTGAACAGACAGCTGGGCATGTGGCCAAGCCAGGATGCGTGACTGGTACTGCCCCAGCTTGTCCTGGGATACAGATGAAACCCGCACTCACGGAAAATAGACGTGAGCTGCCTGAGCTCTTGCATAGCCAGCCATGGGCTTGTGCTTCGCTGCAGAGAATCACCAGGCTTCAGCCGAGGACACCAGTGTCCATAACGTCTTGGAGCTCAGACACGGGGATCTCAGGGATGGACACATGACATCAGAGGGGCAGTGAATCCAGGACCTATATGTTACCTTCAGGAAGGCATTTGACTTGGACAGGAAAAAATGGAGACCGGAAGCTACTGGCAGCCATCTTCCCATGATGCTCTTTGCCTGAGAACAAAGAGTTCTAGGAGTCTTTGTTCCCCAAATGCCAGAGGAAGAAGATGATAGGGAGGAAGACTGAGTCTGTCATCTCCAGATTAAACCTTCTCTGTCGTCCCCCACCACACACACACACACAAGGTAAGATACTAAGTCCCTGTTTTGTTGAAGCTATCTTTGTTAAGCATGTTGAGCATAAAATGGCTCAGGCTTCTCCCTCCTCCATCTGCCTTTGGTGTATGTGTCCAGACAAAAGACTTCACAGTCCCAGCCGGCTTGCAGATGGAGATAAAATAATACACTCTCCCAAGGACTCTTCACACCCCCAGTCTGTCTGCAGCTATAGATAAGACCATCCTTCAGGAAATCTTTATCTACCTCAGGGCAAGCCCCCCTTCCCATCCTAGTCCTTTCCAGTTGCATGCCCCTGCCCTATTAAAAAAAAAAAGTTAGATTTTGGGGCTGCCTCTGTCTGATTCAGAGATAGCCGTCCTGGATGCTAATAAATTCTCCTGTGTGCATTAAAAAAAAAAAAGAACCCAACATCTGCTCTCTTTCCCCTCTCCTCTCTCCCCTCTCCTTTCTCCTCTCTCTTCTCTCTCCTTTCCGTTCTCCTTCTTCTTCTCCTTCTTCCTCCTCTTCCTCCTTCACCTTATTTGCCTCCTTTGCCTCTTTCTCTTCCTTCTCCTCCTTCTTCTCCTTGTTCTTCTTTTGTTCTTCTTCCCAGTATTCTCTCTCCTGTCTGCTTTGACATGTTCCACTATTATTTTCCAATGAGATCAAGGGAGATTCCAATGGGATCTATGGCTGATCTTTGTACTGCCCATATAATCACTTCAAGTAGTCTCAAGTGATCTTGCCAGTTGGGGTCTCAGATGATTATAGTTAATACCAGGTGTCTCAAGTTGACATCCAGGATTAACTGTCACAACTCCACCCCTTGTCCACATAACAGCAGATCACATTTCCTTAGATCATTCTTGATTTCCACATAAAAACACCAAGATTTGTAATTCTGCCTAAAATAATATTGCCATCCAAGTACAAGGTCACCTGTATAATTTTTCCCACAGTAAGTCACAAAGCCCTTTGAGAAATGCATAGCCTTTAGTGTCCTGTGAAACAAACACAATATCATAATGTAGATTAAAATATTTTACTTGCCCTCATGATAGTGTCTCTCCTAGTACCCAAATTTAGAGCAGGCTTTTGTTACTACTTCATTTCATCTCTTTAACAGCCATTTTTCCTGATTATTCCTGGTTTAACTCTCAGTTTGCCGCTGCATTTTGCATCAAACCTTACTGTCTCCTTTTCCTGTCCGATTCCTTGTTCTTTTTCTTAACTCTGAAGACAACTAAAAAGTAGCCATATCACATTGGCAAGACCACATTGCTTTGAAATTTTCTATGCTAACCACTCTGGTTTAAATTCAGGAAAGCTTTCAGTAAGTGAACAATGTGACACTCATTGTCATAGTTAAGCTTGAATGTCAACTTGACACACCTTGTATTAAGAAAGATCTGCTGAGACCATACCTAGAATGATCAACTGAGACCACTTGAAAGGATTATACCCACCCTGGATCCCATGTGAACCTCCAAAGATCTCATAGGACCTCCCAGTAATGGACCATATAATAGAGACCAGAGAATATAGGAGGAGAGACAAACCAGGGATACTCAAGCAATGTGGAGGTCTGCTGTGACTTAACCATGCCATCTCTGCTGTGAAAGACTTTATCTATCTTCCCCCCGGAACTGTAAGTTGAAACAAATCTCCTTTGTCCCATAAGTTATTTGACTTGGGATGCTCTCTCACAGCAATAGAAAAGATTAACCATTACACTCATCAAGTTGTAAACACAGTCTCTGTTTTGTTCTGGACAATGACAAGCTGAGTTTACATTGCCTGCATCTCTCACAGCATTGCTTTCTTGAGAGTTCTAATGAGAAAGGTTCATTTGGTGCCATCACCAAGACACAAACACTTTCCCAGCACAAACTCACAAAGTTATCCACATTTCTCCCAACAGTTCCAAATGCACATTAGCCATATCATAGCATTGGACATACAGCTCAGTACCAACACCTCTCAACTTCACCAACAGCATCACCATGTGGTACCAGATGCTCTTAAATTCACAGCAATACCACATTCCCCATACCAATTTTTGTAATGGTTGTTAACCATTGCTGTGAGATAGCATTCAGAGTCAAACAACTTAATGAAGAAAGGAACACTTATTCAATTTACAGTTACAGAATGTAGAGAAAGTATTTCAAGTTAAAAGTGGCATACCTGGCTGGCTGAAGCTGGAGATAGGCTATGTCACACCCATCCAAGATGCTATTGGAATTCCTGGAAATATTCTCTTCTTCTTCCCAGTTTTCTGTTTTGTGACTCCCTCCATATGTTCCACTACTGGCAGGTTCCAAAGAGCTCTAGGGAGGTTCCAATGGGATCTATGGCTGATCTTTGTATTATCCAGATAGTCTCTTCATGTGTTGTTCTCCATTGTATTTGCCATATGTGATTTCAGCTGTTCTTAGTTGATAGCAGTTGTGTCAACTTCATACCCAGGTTTAAATATCACAGTCTATCTCACAAGCACTCCATCATACTCCCCTGAACACAAACCCCTTTCACATTTTCAAGTGGGTTAGGGATCCAAGACTCCTCTCCTTTTGTCTCACTTTCTTGATCATTTTCCCACACCCAGGTACCCAATGCTGTTGCACAATATCTGAAGCCTCTGGGGCCACCTAAAGGACAAATCTCAGATGCCACAGTCCCAATGTGCCCACCATGATGCCAGTGTCCCACAGATACCAGTACACGTCTCCTTTGGTCAGCATTCTGACACCAGCCTCCTCTAATGTAACAGACACTCGGGATGTTTCCATCCTTATTTCCATGCACACTGGCACTATTGGAATAGACCCGATCCACACATATCCCCCAGCACTTCATCTTCCTTGGAGCACATACAGGACTGGAATATGTGCCAGGCATGCAAACAAAGGCACTCAGAGAATCATGTGGACTTTAGCACTATGTTCTGGGCAGTGTATCCCTTCATCATACCTGAGCGGCCACCTCGTCTCTCATGGAAATGTTCTTAGCTGTATGACCCAAAGCCCTATGGCCCTAGAGGCTCCAGTTTCGAGAGATCCTGCCTGCCCTCAGAGTTCCAGGAACTCTTCTTGTCCTTTGTTCCTCTGACTAGAATGTTTTGGTCTATAACCACTGAACTTCTCCACGGAGGCCAGCCCAGGAAACAGCTCTAGTACCACCCACTGAGTAGCCTGGAATGTCAGCTCCATTGTTTTGTTGTACATGCTACCTCAATATCTTGGTCTGCCTACAATACCTTTATGTTGCCAGATCCTTAGAAGACTGGATACCTTACCTGGGGTCTCCCCAGACATGTCCAGAATTGAACTGCTCCAGCTGGAGAGTCTTCCCTGGGAAAAACTGCCAGGAAGGGTGTTGCTCTGGGAAACACCTGGCCCTGGCTGGTGCACTGGCTTGGGCTTCTCTTAGCACACCTGAGACAAGCCTGGGCATAGGCATGTACTCTCTCAGCAGAAGAAGCAGAGGCTTCAACTCTAGACTACATAGTGAAACTACACTCAGATTCCTATTCATACCCTCCAGGGACAGAAAATACAAGCCCTGATGCAAGCTCAACATCCCACTGACAAGCCCAGCATCAGAACTGGCACAATATTTTTGCCTATCCAAGCTCAAGATTTTAGCCCCACAGAGGTGCCTGGCAGTGAGGGAAATATCTTGGACAATGGGGGGCTTCCATTTTCTCCAGGGAGGTGCTGTCCTCACCTTGATAGTGTGTAGCCTGTAGGGCAACAGAGGTATCATAGAAATGACAATCCTCTTATGGAAGGAGGTAAGGAGGGATGCAGCAAAGGGCTGAGAATGGAACATGTGTAGCAGCAACAAGCCAGTGGCAAGAGCTCCAGAGTACTCTGTGAATCTACCCGGAGTCCTCCAAACACCCCTGATATCACTGGCAACCTATTGTTTATGGGTGAGCACTGGGGAGGGGTCAGGTTCATGCTACCAGCAGAAAAAACAGGGTTGGGGATAGGTTTGGCCTTATGCCTAACCCCAATGCCACAGTCGTGGTTTTCATAATCCTGGGAAATCAGCTCTGCTTCTTCCTGCCAGTTATGGCCACCAGGGATCTCCTGGAAGCTGCTTCATGTATTAGGTCAATCAGGAACAGTTCCTGGAGGATGGACTCACCAGCTAGCTGAGCCTTGTGTCCTGGGCAGCATGGAACAGAGCACTCCATGCCTAGATACCTCCACCCTGCTTTAGGTTCCTGTCCTGTGGGAAAGGGATCTGGTATAGCCCTGAGGTACAGTAAGTCCTTACCCAGTCAAATGCACCAGCAGCCTTCATATCATACAAGAAACTATCATGCTCCATGGTAGTATAGCATGGCAAAGGCCAAAAAAAATCTGACCCTATGTGTACTCCCTGGGCCCTTGGTCACACAACAAATGCCCACCTCCTCATGGTAGGAGAACAAAACACAGCAGATCTCCCTCTAAGTGGCTAAGGGCCAGTCTAGGGCTTCCCCACCACACTCAGATGAGTCAGCCAGTAGGACACACAACATTCAGTCTCTTCATTTCCAATGCACCCTGAACACAAATTTCCCTTGGGACAGGGTGCAATCTCTAGGTAAGACTGAAGCCAGGACAAAGGTGCCAGGCTCCAGAACCCTGGAATGTCATCCTTAGCTGCAACTCCTCTTGTAGACAACATGGACATGATGGGCCCTGAGCGAGGCCAAACTCTTGACAGCTTGGTGGCTACCAAGGCATCCCCGGAGGCCTCTAAAGCCTGCCACTCTTTATATCATGGAACTATTGCTGAGGGTGGGGAAATTGGTCCCATGACGTTCTGACAGTGACCTCAACTCTTCTTTCTCCTCACCCCATCCAAAACACAGGCACACAAATTACAAGCACTGATGCACACACATATCCAGGCTCATCCACACCAATCCTCACACACAGAAAACATCACAGATTAAAGGCCTGAATCGCCACCTGGCAGAAGGTGTCTCTGGGCTGTACATGGCGCTAAGGAAACAAGCACACAACTCATTTCCTCCACCAATGAGTACTAGAAGGTCTCATTTCTGAGCCTGAAGCCAGGACATATACATCCAATCTAGAAACCCAAGGTTCTTCTTGTATGCACATCCCAGCCTGTGCCCTCCATGGACTGTGCACAGCGTTGGCCATAATACACAGCTTCAAATGCTTTCCAGACTCTAGAAGGACCTTGAACTTCACTGACAGTACAGGATATACAAAACCCTGAGGTAGAGACAAGAGAAACATTAAACTTGCAAAAGGGTCTTTCCCACCCATTGTCTTACTTATTGTATCTGGTCTTCATATAGTCACAAACACACACACAGACACACACAGCATTACATAGATGTTCTTATAATGGCACACAAGCACTCCACACCAAACTCCACTACAAGAATCCCTTTGCTGTACCTGCCTTCTGTTTTTCATGTGTGTGAAGGACTCAAGATTCCTTCCATCCATCTCATTTTCTTTGTGGTTTGCCCATATCCAGAAACCCTATGCTTCTGCACAGGATCCTGAAGAACTTGGCACCATCATGTAGAAATCTCAAACAGCCCAGTCACCCTGGAGCCTCCCACGATGCCATTGATCCACGGATTTCCAGCACACTTCCCCTTTCACTCAAACTCCCATCCCCAGCATCCTCCAAGGAAACAAAAACCCATAGATGCCAATGTCCTTTTGTCCATGTGTGCTGGCTCTAAGGGCAGACGACAGATCACACATCTCTCAGCATGTCCTTTACTTGGGGGAACAGATAGAACTAGAACATGTGTCAAGCACACAAACAAGGGATTTCTGCTGACCTCAGCACAGTGTTCTGGTAGTTATTCCCTTGATGATGCCTGGGTGTCTACATTGTGCCTTCTGCAAATGCTCTCAGCTATCTGTCCCAAACTCCTCTATCCTCTGAGACTACAGCCTCCAGTGTTCCTCTGTGTCCTTCCTAGAGGCCCAGGAGTTCTCTTAGTCCTCTCTTCCTTAGACAATACTCTTTTGGTCAGCTACCACTGCACATTTCCAACTAGGCCAGCCCAGGAAGCACTCTCATCCCAGCCACTGAGTACACTGGGGTAAAGCCTCTTATGGTGTGTTCTCAATCCTATCTTTTTAAAAATTTTTTTATTATTTATTCAATTGTACATGTGTGTGTATTTGTGTGTATGTGTAGAACCATGGATGAATTCGGGAACCACCATGGACTGCCTCTACCTCCTCATTTACTCTGCCCTACCAGGACCAGAAATGCAGGCCGCCCACGCTTCCACCCGGCATCTATACGTGGGGTCTAGGATCCAAACTAAGGACCTTTCTACCTGAAGAGGCTTAACCCCTGAGCCACCTCTCCAACCCCCTCAATCCTATCTTAACGTCCTGGTCTGCCTAGCTCCACGTTTACTTTTCCAGATCCTGAATAGACATGAAACCCAGCTGGGATCTCCAAGATCCTCCAAGATCAGCTGGCCAGTCTTCCCTCAGACAACCTATCCAGGAAAGGGGTTGCACTGGGAAATACCTGACCCATGCTGTTGCACTGGCTTGGGCTTCTCCTAGCACCTCAAAGGAAGCTGCCAACTGGCATAAACTCTCTCAGGAGAAGAAACAGAGGATGGCGGTCCCCATTCAGATTATTATCCATGTCCTCCAGGGACAGAGAACTTGTCTAAGCTCAACATGCCACAGAGAAACCCATCCTGTGCATTGGACTACTGTTGCCTAGCACAGGACAAGGTTCTATCCCATGAGTTCATAGGGGTGCCCAACAGTGAGGAATATATCTTGGGGATGGGGGGTTTCTTTTGACTCCATGGAGGTACTGTCTTCCCCTTGACTATGCTTGCCTTAGAGAACCACAGAGGCAGCCCATAAAAGATAATCCTCCTGTAGAAGGAGGGATGGAGGAAAGGAAGGAAGAATGGATGGGAGGGAGGCAGCAAGGATCTGAGAATAGAAGAGGTGATACAGCAAGAAGCCAGTGAAAAGACCACCAGAGCACTGTGTGATTATAGCAAGTGAGTGAGCCTTGGATAGGGATGTGAAGTTCTTCAAACACCAGCGGTAAGTAAACACCCTCAAGACCACTACAGACCTAGTGTTCTCATCTGTGATGAGTAGACAGGGCTATGGATGGTGGTGGGCCTTTTGTCTACCCAAATGCCACAATGCTGGGTCTCTCACTCTGGAGAAGTCAGCTTCTCTGCTTCCCACCTCTCATGGTCTCCAGGGATCTCCAGAAAGTTGCTTTCAGTGTGAGGTGAGAGCAAGAACAGTTTCTAGAGGCCTACAGAACATCTGGTCCTAGATACCTTACCAGTTTTTCTTCCTCTAATGTGTGGAGGGGAACTGGATGTGTCCTGACCTACAGACAGTCTTCCCCAAATAAAAGCTCACCAGCAACACAGGAAGCATGCAAGAACCAGTCCTCTTCCATGGCAGTAGGGCAGGGTGAATGCCAACCTAGTCTGGATCCATGTGTGCACCCTCTGCTCTTGGTCCCTCAAAAACACACACACCATCTAAGGCCGCTGGACCCCTACAGGGCCACTCACTCTGTAAGAAGTTAGGGGCCAGTCTAGGGTCTGCCAGCCCCACTCAGAGGACTGGGTGGAGAGGACACACAACATTCAGGCTCCTCATCGTGACTGCTCTCTCTAGACAATCTAGCCCTAAGGTAGGGTGTGACCCCTAGGTGCCAGACTGGAGGCCAGAGTCCAGGCTCAAGGAACTAAGAATGCCATATCTACCTACAAATCCCCTTGGAGCCAACCAACACATGATGGACCCTGGGCACGGCCACCACTCTGCAAACCTGGTAGCCACCAGGATGTCCTGGGAGGCCTCTAAGACCTGCCCAAGCTGGCCTCGCACTCTAGGTATCCCAGCACGAATTGGTGGGGCTGGCTCATTGCTCACCTGTCCCTCTGACAATCACACCAACTCTTCTTCCCCTTCACCTCATCCAAAACAAACATCCAAAACAAACATCCAAAACATGAACAATAACTGACATGCACACAACCTTGCTCTTACACAGTCTATACACACACACACACACACACACACACACACGCCATCATAGATCATAGTCCTGTATCAAAACCTGGCAGATGGTGGCTCTGGAATGCACATGACAGTCAGGAACTACACACACAGGCCCGAGGACTACTACCTCAGCCCAGAGCATGAATACATGTAGCCCACCTAGAAAACATAGAGTTCTCGGGTCTGCCAATATGAGGACGTGATTTTCACAGACCTGTCTTTGCCCTCATGAGCACAGTGTTGGTCATCAGTCAGAGCATCAAAACCTTTCTACCCTCAAGAAGGACTGCAACCTTCACTCACTGACACTCCTGGATATCCAGGATCCTGAGGAAGACACAGGAAAAATCTCAAAGGAACAAAACAGTCTTTCCTACCAACCTTTTTCTGACCTAGGTCTGCCTCTCTGTCTCTGTCTGTCTGTCTGTCTGTGTCTTTGTGTCTCTCTGTGTGTCTATCTCTGACTCTCTCTCTCTCTCCCTCTCTCTCTCTCTCTCTCTCTCTCTCTCTCTCTCTCTCTCTCTCTCTCTGTCTCTCTCTCTCACTCTCCAACTTTCTCATCAGTACCATTCCTACACAGACACCATTCTGGCAAACTCTTTGGGATTCTCACACAGCAATACATATCTGTCCTCACAGTTTCTCTCTCATAAGCACTCTTCACCAACCTCCTACCTGAACCCCTTTTCCATATTTGCTGTCAATGGGGGTGAAAGACACAAGGCTCTTCTACATCTGTCTTACGTTCTTCGTGGTTTCCCTGAACCCAGGTATTCGAATCTGTTGTACAGGATCTTGAATCCCAGGGGGCCACTGCCAGTAAACATCTCATAGGCCCCAGGCCCCATAGACCACCACGCAAGTGTCCCATTCATACCCAGGATACCTAGCTCTTCACTTCTCACCCTATCCCCTGCATTCTACAAGGGAAGGGAAACCCTGAGAGGCCTCCATCTTTTTATCCACAGGAGCTGACACTATGGAAAGAGTCCAGATCCACACACATCTCTAGCATGTCATCTGTTTGGGGAACAGACAAGACTGGAACATGTTTCAGGCACATAAACACAGGCACTCAGGGATGCCTGCAAACTTCAGCAAGGTGTCCTGGGCAGTTTATCCCTTGAAGATACCTGACTGGCCACTTCCTCCATTCCTAAAATGTTCTGAACAGTCTGTCACCAAATCAACTAGCCCTCTTGGCTCGGGGCTCCAGAGTTCCACTCTCACCTACTCTGTCCCAGGAGCTCTTTTGGAACTCTCTTCCTTAGACCACACTCTTTTGGTCACCTACAACTGCCCATCTCCACCTAGGCCAACCCAGGAAGCTGCCTCATCCCAGCCACTAAGTACCCTGGAGTGCAGCCTCTTGTGATTTGTTCTCCATCTTACCTAAATGTCCTGGTCTGCTTAATTCAACAGACACTGAGCACGCTTGAAGCCCTAAGTGGAGTATTCCAGAACACATCAACAATCCAACCTCCCCAGCTAGCCAGGCTCCTCTCAGAGAACCTGTCCCTGTAAGGGTTGCACTGAGAAATGCCTGACCCAGACTCTTCACTGGCTTGGACTTCTCCTAGCACACCTGAGAGGAGCCTGACTGCTTGCATGAATTCCTTCAGCAGAAGAACCAGAAGCTCCAGCTCTGGAATATCCTGTGGGCTTCCATTCTGATGCTTATCCATGTCCTCCGTGGACAGAATCCACAAGGCCAGGCCCAAGGTTAACATGCCACAAACAAGCCCACCCTTTGTACTGGCCCACTTTTGCTTACCACAGCTCAAGGTTCTAGCCTATGTAGTCACATTGGTGCCTGGCAGTGAGGGAGACATCTTAGGGGAGAAGGACTTCCTTTGTTTCCAGGGAGGGGCTGTCTTCCCTTTGACTATTTGTGCCCTGGAGGGCCACAACGCTAGCCTAGAAAGGAAAATCCTCCTGTGGATGGAGGGAAGGACTCAAGGAAAGAGGGATGGATGGAGGAACAAATGGAGGGAGCAAGGGAGGCAGCAAGTAGATGAGGATGGAATAGGTGAGACAGCAATAAGACAATGGCAGGACCACCAGAGCAATGAGTGATTATAGCAAGTAAGGGAGCATTGGTTAGGAATGGGATGGACCTCCAAAATTCTGTGACCATAAAACACCCAAGAGATCAACAAGGACTCAGTGTTTGGGGGTGAGCACTGGAGAGGGTTCAGGGACATTCTTCCATGAACAGAGACAGGTCTGGGGATGATGATTGGCCTTTAGACTAGGCCACATTCCACAGTCTTGTGTCTCATACTCTAGGGAACTCAGTTCATCTCTCATCTCCTTCACACCATTACTATTATTCTTTTCTAACCTAGGCCTCTCTCTCTCTCTCTCTCTCTTTCTCTCTCTCTCTCTCTCTTTCTCTCTACCTTCCTCATCATCAACCTCCCACCCAGACACCATCCTGACATACAATATTTATCTGTCCTCACAATGTCTGTCTCATAAACTCTGCACACGAAGTCCCCTACCTAAACCCCTTTGCCATTCTTCCTGTCATGTGGGCGAAAGACCCAAGATATTCCTACTTTTTTCTCACTTTCTTGGTGGTATACCTGCAACCAAGTATGCAGTGCTGTTGCACAGGGTCCAGAAGACAGTCAGTACAAACCTCGGAGGCCTGAGTCCCCATGGAGCTCTGCCCAATGCCAGTGTCCTGCTGATTCCAAGCACACCTCCGCCCTTACTCTGCATCCTGTCTCCAGCATCCTATAAGGAAAGAAATACCCGAAGAGGCCTCCATCCTTTTGCCTATGGAGGCTAGTGCTGTGGTCTGAGTCTAGGTCCACAACATCCTTCAGCACATCATCTGGTGGGGGGAACAGATAGGACTCAGGAAGTGACAGGCATCCAAACACAGGCACTCAGGGACTCCTGTAGACTTCAGCAAGGTGTCTTGGACAGTTTATCCCTTGATGATACCTGGCTGGCCACCTCATCCCTTCTGAAAATGCTCTGAACTATCTGTCACAAATCCTCCAGCTCTCTAGGCTCTGGCCTCCATATGTCCCCTTTGTCCCTTCCAGACCTCCAGGAGCTCATTTGGTCCTCTCTTCCTTAGACCACGCTCTGTTGGTTGCCTGCCACTGCACATTTACACATAGATCAGCCCAGGAAGCAACTCTCATACCAGGCACCTGAGTATCCTGGGGTGCTTCTCCCTCAATTTCACTGTTGGCCTAGGTCTTGCTGACTTTGCCAGACCTGAGGAGACTCTAAGCAACATCTGGGGTCTCTAAAAACATGTCCAGAATGTACTGCTCAAGCTGCCCAGGATTCCATCAGAGAACTTGTCCATAAAGAGGCTGCACTAGGATACATGTGATCCTCAATACTGCACTGGCTTGGGCTTCTTCTAGCACACCTGAGAGAAGCCTGATGCTGGCATGAACTCCCTCAGAAGAATCTGAGCCTCAAATTCTCAGAAGTCTGGGTGGTCCCCATTCTGATTCCTATCCATGTCCTCCAAGGACAGAGAACACAAGTCCACGTTCAAGCTCAGCTTTCCACAAACAAACCAAACCTCGGCGCTGGCACACTGTTGCCTGACACAGCTCAAGGATCTACACTATGATGTCACAGTGGAACCTGGCAGTTAGGGAAACCTCTTGGGTATGGTGGACTTCCTTTGTCTCCAGGAAGGCGCTGCCTTCCCCTTGACTGTGTGTTTCCTGGAGAGCCACAGAGGCAACCTAGAAAGGACAATCCTCCTGTGGAAGGAGGGAGGGAGGAAAGAAAGGAGGCATGGGTGGAGGGACAAATGGACTGTACGAGGGAGGCAACAAGGAGCTGAGGATAGATTAGGTGAGGCAGCAACAAGACATTTGCAATGCCACCAGAGCACTGTGTGATTATATCAAGTAAGTGATCCTTGGATAAGGATGGGAGGGCCCTCCACACTGCAGTGGCCCCAAACACCACCAAGACAATTAGGAACATAGTTTAGAGGGATGAAAACTGGGAGGGGTCAGGGTCATGCTTCTGTAGCTGGGGATTGTGGTTACCCTTCTGGCTAGCCCACATGAAAGAGTTCTGGGTCTAACACTCCAGGAAAATCAGCTTCTCTGCTTCCTGCCACTCTTGGAAACAAGGGATCTCCTAGAAGCGGCTGCCAGTGTAAGGTTGGAACAGGAATAGTTACTAGAAGCCTGCATAACCAGCTTTCCTCTCCCTGTGTCCTGGGCATGCTTGGTTCACAATACCGGGGCATGGATACCCTACCCACTTTTAACTTCCTGTCCTGTGTGGTGGTGAATTGTATTGTTCCTTAGCTACAGACAGGCTTATGACAAATGAAAGCTCACCAGCAGCATAGGAGCCATGTGAGAATCAGTTCTGCTCCATGGCAGTATGGCAAAGTGAATGCCAACCTAGTCTGGACCCATATGTGCTCACTCTGCACTTGGTCCCTCAATAAATACCCAACTCCTTGGGCTGCCTGACCCTGACATGGTCATTAACCCTCTAAGAAATTAAGGGTAAGCTTAAGGCCTCCCAGCCCCTCACAGAGTACTCAAAAGTGATGGCATACAATATTCATGCTCCTAATTCCTACTTCACTTTGTAGAAAATCTAGCTCTAAGGCAGGGGGCTGTCTCTAGGTTCCTGACTGTGGCCAGGACCCAAGCCCCAAACCCTAGGAATGCCATCAATCACAGCTTCACAAGCTTCCAGGCCTGAAGACATACCACAGTCTTCACTAACACTCCCAGATGTTCAACACCCTGGGGTAGAATCAAGGATAAAAGTGAAAATAACAAACACACTATTGCACCCAACTTGATCTTTATTTTACATAGGCTTGAAAAACTCTCTCTCTTTCTCTCCTAGCTGCAAATACCCTTTTAGACTGCAGAGACATGATGGACCATGGGCCCACCCACAACTCTTCAAGCCTGGTGTCCATCTGGGCCTCCCAGGAGGACTCTAGTGCCTGCCCAAAGTGGCCTCACATTCGATGTGTCATGGCACAACTTGCTGCGTGCTAGTATATTGCTCCCCTGTCCCACTGACAATCACACCAACTTCCTTCCACTTCAACAAATCCATTACAAACAGGCACACACATGAGTTAGCACTGACTCTCTCACAACCAGGTTCATGAACAAAGATACACACATACACACACACACACATACACACACAAACATACAACATCACTGATCTCAGGCAGGTTTCTGCACCTGGAGGAACGTGGTTCTGCACTCTACATGCCCGTGAGGATCCCTGCACATAGATGGGTCAATTCTTGTGGCAAGGAGTGCTAGAGGATTTGTTGCCTGAGCCTGGAGCAGGGACACATACATATATCCTACCTAGCAACCCTAGAGTCCTCTTGACTGCATATTCTAGCCTGTTTCCTCCACTGACCTAACCTCGCTCTCATGTGCACAGTGTTGGCCATCAGTCACAGCTTCACAAGCTTCCTGGCCTGAAGACATACCACAGTCTTCACTAATACTCCCAGATGCCCAACACCCTGGGGTAGAGTCAAGGAAAAAAGTGAAAATAACAAACACACTATTGCACCCAACTTGATCTTTATTTTACATAGGCTTGAAAAACTCTCTCTTTCTCTCTCTCTCTTTCTCTGAACCTTCCTCATCATCACCATTGCCACCCACATAACATCCTGGCAAACTCTTTTGGGTTCTCACACATCAATACTTATCTGTCTTCACAATATCTTTCTCATAAGCAGTCCACACAATCACCTAACCTGAACCTGTTTGCTAACGTCGCTGTCACGTGGGTAAAAGATTTAATACTTTTAATTCTGTCTCTCTTTCTTGGTGGTTTGCTTCAATGCAGGTTCCCAATACTTCTGCATAAGTTCCTGAAGACACAGAGGCCACTGTCAGTACAAATCTCAGAGGCCTCAGTCCCTATAGAGCCCACCAAGATGCCAGCGTCCACTGATTAGCAACACTCCTCCCCCTTCACTCCTCATCCTGTCCCCAGCATCCTCCAAGGAAATGAAAAGTTCAAGAGTTCTCGAATCTATGTCCACAGAGGCTGGCATTATGGTCAGAGTCCACATCCACACACATCCCCCAAAATATCATCTGCTTGGGAGAACAGACAGGACTGGAACAAGTGACAGGCACACAAGCACAGGCACTCAGTGACACTTGAGGACTTCAGCAAGATGTCCTGGGCAATTTAATCCGTTATGTTACCTGGCTAGCCACCACATCAATTCTGAAAATGCTCAGAATTATCTCTCACAAAATCCTCCAGCATGCTAGGCTCAAGCCTTCATATGTTCTCTTAATCCTTCTTAGACTTCAAGGTTCTCTTTAGGTCTTTTCTTCCTTAGACCACACTCTTTTGGTCACCTATGTCTATAGCTCTCCACCTAGGCCAGCCAAGGAAGCTGCTCTCATCTCAGGCCCCTGAGCAACCTGGGGTGCAGCTTCGTGTGCTTTCTTCTCCCTCCTACCTTAATGTTCTTGTCTACCTAGCTCCATGCTTACATTACCAAAATCTGAGGAGATTTGAAGCTCAAACGGGGTCTTTCAGACAATATCCAGAATGTACCACTCCAGCTACTGAGGATTCCCTCAGAGAACCAGTCCAGGAAGATGGTTGCACTGAGATACTCCAGATCCTGAAAGCTACCTGGATTGGGCTTTCAGGCACACCTGAGAGGAGACCTCCTGATGGCATTAACTTCCTCAGAAGAAGAATTAGAGGATGTAGCTCTGGACTATCTGTGTGGTCAAAATTCGGATTCCTATCCATGTCCTCCAGGGACAGAGAACACAAGTCCAGGTCCAAGCTCTATGTCCCACAGACAAACCCAACCTTGGCACTGGCCCACTATTGCCTAGTGAAGCTAAATGTTCTGACCAAAGAGGTCACTGGTGGACGGGGGGAGGGCGGCAGTGAGGGAGACCTCCCAAGTCACAGTACAAATCCATGAGAAACAAAACCCAAGAAAACAAATCTCCCACCAAAAGAATTAAGCCCACAATGATAGATTCCAACCAGTACAAATTCACAGAAAATAGCCAAGATAGCCAGACCCAAGATAACAACTTTCAAAGCATTTTCATTACCATGATCAAAACTATAAAAGAGGAAATCCGGGAAAAGTTAAATAACCGCATCAACCACTTTGAACAGGAACACAATAGACACTTGGAGAAGTTGAGAAAAACAGTTCAAGAAACAAAAATAGGCATAGAGCAGTTAAAACAGTCTCAAGCAGAGTTTAAAATTGAACAAAAAGACAAGTCATCTTCACCCAGAACTCAACAGAGAGGCTTATTAGTAGAACAAACAAAACAGAAAATGGAATTTCGGATCTTGAAGACAAACTAGAAGAATTAACCAGCTCAATGGAAGAGGTTGTTAAAGTCAAAAAAATACTTGAGAGAAATATTCAAGAGCTATGGAACACCCTAAAGAAGCCTAACAAGTGCATTCACGGAATACCAGAACAAGAATCCCAAAATACCACACCTGAGGAAAATTTTTCAAATTATCATAAAGGAAAACTTTCATCATCTAAAGAATGAGAGGCCCATCCAAAAACAAGAGGCATTCCGCACCCCAAACAGATACGACCAAAATAGAAACTCACAACAGCAAATAATAGTCAAAACACTCCACATTCAAGACAAAGAAAAGGTACTGAGAGCTTCAAGGGAAAAAAAAAAAACAAGTCACATTTAAAGGTAAACCTATTAAGATAACAAATGACTTTTCAATGGAAACAGTAAAAGCAAGAAGAGCTTAGAGAGATGTACTTCAAGTATTGAATGAGCAAAAATGTCAACCCAGGCTGATATACCCAACAAAACTACCCGTCATGATCGAGGGAGAAAGAAAAGTTTTCCAGCACAAAGACAACTTGAAAGGATACATGTCTATGAAACCAGGCCTTCAAAAAATGCTAAAAAAGATACTCAAGCTTGAAGAAAAGAACAAGCATATCCAGGAGGACAGAAGATAACATAAATACCACCAAAACCTAAAAGCCAAATAATACAGTTACAAAAAACACTAAACATAAAAAGTGTCCAGAATTAAAAGTAATTTCTCCATTATAACATGATATATCAATGGAATTAACTCACCAATCAAGAGACACAGATTACAAACTTGGATTAAAAATAACAACCCATCAATCTGCTGCCTTCAGGAAACTCATCTCACCACAAAAGATAGGCAAATCCTAAAAATAAAAGGCTGGTCAAAAATTCTGCAAGGTAAGATTATAAACAGGAGGGAAGGGGAAGGAGGACCCCTCCAGAAAGAAGGAGAGAGGGTATCACGCTAAAGCGAAGAAAATAGGCCACCATGAATTACTGCAAGTAGTGAGACATCTAATTAATCTCACAGACTTTCTTTCCTGGTCATCTGCAACTGATGGGTTTGATCTCACCACACAGGGAAGGCATAGAATCTGGTAAACATATGGTAACCATCCTGAAAATGGGAGACTGACCCCCCCTTACCTCCATCTCCTACTCTTATTTCATCTACCATTGAATCTACTCTTATATTAAGACTCAATTTTAACAGCCTTTTATCTCTAGCTAGGAGGTGACATCCAGTACCCATCAAGATGGAGAAAATGGCAGTGCAGAACAGCAAAACTGGAAAAAAACATCAATCCATAATTCAGAACATCAGAGACCCTACATTAATCACATGGAACCAGGCCAGTATACTCTCTCCCCATCCCAAAGCTCAGGAAAATTTGTGGAAGAGGAGGCGGTAAGATTGTAAGAGCCTAAAGATGGGGAGGAGCAATGATATGCAAGACACTACATAAAAGGTAGGGCCAAAGTAATCATAATAGAACTTTGCATGACCTTTGCAATGACCAACATATCATTGAACCCTCAAAGTCTAGCATGGATCAAGGCACTACAATACTTAGAGACAAGGGATTAATAGCCACAATAGTGTTGCTATACTAAAGGGGAACACAAAAAAAGAACTTTAGGCAATTCCACTGAGTCCTTACACCTCATCAGAGAGGAGGACCCAGAAGGAATTTTGACATGCACACTCTAGGATGCTCCAGGAATGGGGGGGAGAAGGCACTGGGAAAAAAGGAGGAAGGGGGAAAAGGACATGGAAAAGGTGGAGAGAGAGCAAGGGGATCCAGGGAGGGGTAGAGGGAAAGAGGGAAATGGGGTACTTATCAAATTTGTATGAGTGGAAAAAATAATAAATAAAAAAAATGTCCTGGACCAGAACGATTCAGCAGACATTTAAGGAGCTAAAACACCAATATTCCTTAAACTATTCCATCAAATAGCAAAGGAAGGAACACTACCAAAGTCTTTCTATGAAGCTAATATCGTCTTTATCCCCAAACCTAATAAGCATACACTTAAAAAAGAAAAATAAAGGCGAATCTTTGATGAACACAGATGCAAAGATTCTCAACAAAATCTTAGCAAATCGGATCCAAAAATATATCAAAAAGACCATTCATGGGGATCAAGTAGGCTTTATCCCAGGCACACAAGGTTGGTTCAACATAAGCAAATCAATAAACATAATTCGTCATATAAACCAGTCCAAAATTCAAGACCACATGATACTCTCGATAGATGCAGAAAAAGCTTTTGACAAGATCCAACAGCCTTTTTTGATCAAAACACTACAGACAGTTGGAATGAAAGGAATCTTTATCAATATAATAAAAGCTGTGTACAACAACCCAAAAGCAAGGATGATACTCAATGGGGAAAAACTTGAAGCATTCCCGCTTCGATCAGGAACTAGACAAGGCTGTCCACTCTCACCACTACTGTTCAATATTGTACTTGAAGTCTTAGCTGAAGCCATAAGACAAGAAAGGGTCATAAAAGGGATTCAAATCGGCAAGGAAGAAGTCAAGTTATCTCTATTTGCAGATGACATGATCATATACCTGAGTGATCCTAAAAACTCTACCAGGAAGCTCATGGAACTAATACGGGAGTTCAGCAAGTTGGGAGGATACAAAAGAAACGTACAAAAATCAGTGGCCTTCCTATATGCCCAGAATGAAAGAAGTGAAAAAGCCCTGAGAGAAACAATGCCATTTACTATAGCCCCTAAAAAAATGAAATACCTTGGTATAAACCTAAACAAGGACGTTAGAGACCTTCACAATAAAAACTTTAAAACCCTAAAGAAAGAAATTGCAGAAGACACCAGAAGGCGAAAAGACCTCCCATGTTCCTGCACTGGCAGAATCAACATCATGAAAATGACCATCCTGCCAAAGGCAATATATAATTCAATGCTATACCAATTAAAATCCCAAAGCAATTCTTTAAAGAAGTTGACAAAACAATCTCAAAATTCATATGGAAGCACAAAACACCCAGGATAGCAAAGACAATCCTGAGTAACAAAAACACAGGTGGAAGTATCACCATACCAAACTCTTAGTCTATACTACAAATCCATAGTTCTAAAAACAGCCTGGTATTGGCTCCAAAATAGACACACAGATCAATGGATAAGGGTTCAAGACCCAGATACAAGCCCACACAACTACAGCCATTTTATCTTTGAAAAAGGGGGCCCAAAAAATCCAGTGGAAAAAGAACAGCATCTTCAACAAATGGTACTGGCAAAACTGGATATTCACATGCAGAAGATTAAAACTGGACCTGTACTTGTCACCATGTACAAGAATTAATTCCAAATGGATCAAGGACCTTGATATAAGGCTAGAGACCATAAAAACCACCGTTGAAAGGGTAGGGAACTCCCTCGAGCTGATTGGGCTAGGCCAACAGTTCATAAACAGACATCCAATTGCACAGTCACTACAACCAACACTCAACAGATGGGATCTTGTAAAATTAAAGAGCTTCTGTTAGGATAAAGAGATTGTAAGTCAAGCACAAAGGCAACCGACAGAATGGGAGAAAATCTTCACTAACCACATATCCGATAGAGCTCTATTATCCAGAATGTACAAAGAACTTAGAAGGCTAAACACCAAGGAAACAAATGGCCCGATTAAAAAATGGGCCTTGGATCTTAAAGGAAACTTTACCAGGGATGAAATTAAAATGTCTAACAAATATCTTAGAAAATGCTCCACATCCTGAGCCATCAGGGAAATGCAAATCAAAACTTCCCTGAGATATCATCTCACCCTGGTCAGGATAGCAAAAATCCACAATACAAACCCCACCAAATGTTGTAAAGGATGTGGAGAGAAAGGAACTCTCCTACATTGCTGGTGGGAATGCAGGCTCATACAACCATTCTGGTGAGCCATCCGTCAATTCTTAAACAAGTGAAAGATTGAAATGCCCTATGACCCTGCTATTCCACTTTTGGGAATAACCCCCCATACACAAATATTCACCTCGATAGCACAAGCATGACCATGTTCATAGCACCACTGTTTACAATAGCAAAATCATGGAATCAACCCAAATGCCCAACAGTTGACGAGTGGATAAAGGAAATGTGGTACATTTATACAATGGAATACTACTCAGCCATCAAAAATGATGAACTAATGCAATTTGCCGGAAAATGGATGGAATTAGAAACAATTATATTGAGTGAAGTATCCCAGACACGGAAAATAAAGCACCGTTGTCATGGTTTGAAATGTGTCCCTCACAGACTCATGTGTTTGGCAAGGTCATGGCACCTTGACAGGTGGAGCCTTGCTGGAGGAAGGCAGTCACAAGGGGTGGGCCTTGAGGTGGATTAGTCCCACCCTACCTCCAGGAGAAGTCAGCCTTTGCAGCAAGCAGTCTTCAGCTCTCAGCTTCCAAGATGTCTGTGGTGACTTACCCTCCTCCAGCTTTGGCCAGCCAGCCTTGCTGCCTCTGCTTTGAGAGACTGTACCTTCCCTCTGGAACCGTAAGCTGAATAAACATCCCTTTCTCCCTTAAGTTGATTCACTTTGAGTGTTCTCTCACAGCAATAGTTAAGAGTAACCATTACAGAAATTGGTACGGGGTAGTGGGGTATTGCTGTAAAATTAAGAACAGCTGGTACCACAAAGTGAAGTTGTTTGTGAAGCTGAGAAAAGCTGGTACCCAGAAGCATGGCCAATGCTGTGATGTGGCTAGTGTGCCTTTGGAACTGTTTGTTGGGTGAAATACGGAGAACATTGGGACATTGTCCTGGGAAAGTCTTTGCATCTTGGCGGTTGGGCCAAAGGGACCTTTCTTCTTCTTCTTTTTTTTTTTTTTTAGCATTTTTTATTATTCTTTCCGCTCATACAAACTTAATAGGTACACCGGTTCCCTCCCTCCCTCCTCCCCCTAATCCCCTCCCCTCACTCCTCCCTCCCCATCCCTCAGTGCCTCCCCCCCAATCCCCGGAGAATCCTTTAATGTGCATGCCAGACTCTCCTCTGGGCCCTCCTCTCCCTGAACCCTTTCCTGTGTTCCCCTTAAGCATAGGAACACTACTGTGGCTGTCAATCTCTTGCCTCCAAGGATCGTGGTGCCTTTAGCAAATGCTAGACTTTGTGGGGTCAATAGTGTGTTGGACATTGCGCGAGTTATGCAAAGTCCAATTATGAATGCTTCGGCCCTAACTTGTGTGGAGAATCTTACATATCATTGCTCCTCCCATCCTTGTGCTCTTACAATCTTACCACCCCCTCTTCCACAAATTTCCCTGAGCTTAAGGATGGGGAGAGATTAGTCTGGCCTAGTTCTAGATGTTTGATATAGAGTCTCTAAAGTTCTAGATTATGGTTTGTTGATTTTCTTTTGCGGTTTTGCTGCTCCTGCAATGCCCTTCATTCCATCCTGATGGGTATTGTGTGCCACCCCCTGGCCAGAGATAAAATGCTATTAAACTAGAGTCTTGTTATAAGAGTATATGCAAAGGTAGATGTAATAAAAGTAGGAAACCACAGTGAGGGAGGGGTCAATCACCCATTTGCAACATGGTTACTTTTTATCTGCCAGACTATGTGCCCTCCCCTTCTGGTGAGATCATACCCCCTCAGTTGTAAATAATCAGGAAGGAAAGTCTGTGAACTTAACCAGATGTCTCATTACTTACTTGCATTCCTTGATGGAGGCCTATTTTCTCTGCTGTAACATGGTCCCCTCTCTCCTTGTTTCTGGTGTGGCCCTCCTACCCCATCCCTCCTGTTCATAATCCTTGCAATTACTGTAGGTATTACAGAGATTTATCTTTGAGTGTCTCTAGGTGGGCTGGGTGGGTTTGGTACTAGGAGCCACCTATTAGGGAGTACATACGACACTTAATTTTCTGGGTCTGGGATACTTCACTTAATATAATTGTTTCTAATAACATCCACTTCCCGGCAAATTCCAGTAATTCATCATTTTTGATGGCTGACTAGTACTCCATTGTATAGATGTACCACATTTTCCTTACCCACTCACCAAAGTGACCTTTCTTGTGAGAGCTCAGAGGAGAGCAATGCTGTGAGAGACACAGACAGTGGAAGCCCAGCTTGTAATGGTCCAAAGGAGAACAGAGACTGTGTTTGCAACTGGACGAGTGACACATGGAGCCAGGTGCTGGCCAAGAGTTTAGTGAAGTTTTGCTCTCATCCTGAAAGTTTACCTGAAATTAAGCTGAGGAGCTTGGCGGAGGAAATTTCAAAGCAATGTAGTCTTGACAATGTGATATGGCTACTTTTTAGTTGTCTTCAGAGTTATGAAAAAGAGCAAAGAATCAGGCAGGAAGAAGCAAAAACTGTAAGATCCAATGATGAAAAATACAATGGCAAACTTAAAGAGTTGAAACAGGAAGAAGCAGACAACAAAATGGCTGTTGAAGATATTAGCTCCATTTGTAAATGAAAGCCTGCTCTTAATTTGAATAATAGGAGAAGCCCTAGCTTGAGGGCAAGATCATCAGGGAAGCCTCCCACTCATAAGAATGCACATACTTTCAGAAGGCTGGAGCTAAAGGGTGGAGTTCCAAAGCAAGAGTTGATTTCTCTTACCAAGCAACTGCCCAGGAGTGAAAGAGATGGTCAACATAGAGAAGCAGAATCAACTGTGATTCAAGGGGGCCAGTCTTGGCAAAGTCGTCCACGTGGTTCTGGTTTTAGAGGCATCAGTGATGCAAGAGGGAGGAGATCATGGAGTGCTCCTTCAAGATTTCAAAAATTGGCAGAATCTAGGCATCATGAGGGAAGAAGCCTGCAGTTCAGAGGCCCAAGGAGGGAAGTTTGTGCCGTGGAGTTAAAGCCTGGTATGCCATTGAGAAGTAAAGATGTTAGAGATTCCAGACACAACGTGAGACACCTGCCAAGGAGACCTGTATACCCTGGGAGGAGTCAGCTCAAGAGACCAACGTATTCTATGGGCAGCTACATTGGAGGGGTGGAACCAAAGCCCTTTGGAACTGAGATGATTTCAACAAGAGGCTCACTTGTTGGACTTGGAGCTACAAGACTTGGGGTTTGTCCTGCTGGTTTTCGGTCTTGTTATGGACTGATCTTTCCTGGATATGCCCCCATTCCTTCCTTTTGGAATGGGAATGTTTATTCTGTGCCATTGTATGTTAGAAGTATGTAACTTGTATTTGGATTTTACAGGAGGCTTTGGACTTTGGACTTTTGGACCATTGTAGTCTATGAAGACTTTTAAAGTTGGACTGAGTATGGTTTGCATAATGAGATGGCAATGAGCCTGTGGGGGCCAGGGGTGGAATGCATGGTTTGAAATGTGCCCCCAACAGTCTCATGTGCTTGGCAAGGTCATGGCACTTTGAGAGGTGGAGCCTTGCTGGAGGAAGGCAGTCACAAGGGGTGGACCTTGAGGTGGATTAGTCCCACCCTACCTCCAGGAGAAGTCAGCCTTTGCAGCAAGCAGTCTGCAGCTCTCAGCTTCCAAGATGTCTGCGGTGACTTACCCTCCTCCAGCTTTGGCCAGCCAGCCTTGCTGCCTCTGCTTTGAGAGACCGTACCTTCCCTCTGGAACCATAAGCTGAATAAACATCCCTTTCTCTCTTAATTTGATTGACTTTGAGTGTTCTCTCACAGCAATAGTTAAGAGTAACCGTTACAGCGATATATTCTCCCTCATAGGTGGATCCTAGTACCAAACCCACATAGAGACACTCAAAGGCAAATCTCTGTAATACCTACAGTAATTGTAAAGATTATAAACAGGAGGGATGGGGAAGAAGGGCCCCACCAGAAACGAGAGAGGGTACCATGTTACAGCAGAGATAACAGGCCACCATCAAGGACTGCAAGTAATGAGACATCTGGTTAAGTTCACAGACTTTCCTTCCTGATCATTTGCAACCGATGGGGTATGATCTCACCAGAAGGGGAGGGCATACAGGCTGCCAGATAGAAAGTAACCATTTTGCAAATGGGGGATTGACCCCTCTCTCTCCACAGTCTCCTATTTTATTCCATCTACCTTTGAATATACTCTCATAGAAAGACTCTAGTTTAACAAGTTTTTACCTCTGGCCAGGGGGTGACATCCAATACCCATCAATATGGAACCAAGGGCATTGTTAGTATTCTTTCCTAGATGAGGCTATTAAGCTGTTAGTGTATCAGTTAAGTCAGGTTAAGTAGACAGGGGGTGAATATTAATATGATAGTGCACTTTTACGATTTAGTATCTTGGTGATATGTGAGGGTGAGTGGTATAATCCCTGGAGTTCTGTGTATTTTTGTGGGGTTGTATGGAAAATTTAATCTACAGTGATTAATACTAGAAAGGAGCATTATGATAAAATAAAGAAGTTTACTTATCTTTGGTCTGGATGTGAAGAATTTCTTCCATATGATAGGATGATTTTAGAGGACTTCAGATGTATGGCCTTTGTCCTTTAGTGCTTTGCTTGAGTTTCCTTCAGAAACTATTGAATTCTGAGTAGTAGTGTGTTGTCCATGGACCACGAGCGAGGGTCCCCGGTGGGCCAGAGGGGCAGAGTGGCTGATGGTGATAGCAGAACTCTTCAACTGGGACCTGGGACTTGGGTAAGGGGCCCAGCCAAGCTCCAGGGATGGAGGAATCAGAGTAAATCCTGTTCTGGTTGGGTGGGCAGGAGGGCGGCTGTAACAAAGGGGCTGAGACCTGGGGCATGGCCCAGGCAAACGGGAGGCAGCCTGGGTGTTGCTTGGACTGGCTGGTAGGAGGAGCTGGGACAAGGGGCCACCTGGGGGCTTACAATGAAAACTATAAAACCCTAAAGAAAGAAATTGCAGAAGACACCAGAAGGTGGAAAAACCTCCCATGTTCCTGGATTGGCAGAATCAATATCATAAAAATGACCATCCTACCGAAGGCAATATACAGATTCAATACTATACCAATCAAATTCTCAAAGCAATTCTTTCAAGAAGATGATCAGACAATCTCAAAATTCATATGGAGGCACAAAAGACCCAGGATAGCAAAGCAATCCTGAGTAACAAAAACACTGCTAGAGGTATCACCATACTGAACCTTAATTTATAATATAAATCGATAGTTATAAAAACTGCCTGGTACTGGTTCTAAAATAGACACACAGATCAATGGATAAGGGTTGAAGACCCAGATATAAGCCCACACAACTATGGCCATTTGATCTTTGACAAAGGGGTCTAAAAAGTCCAATGGAAAAAGAACAGCATCTTCACCAAATGGTGCTGGCAATACTGGATCTTCACATGCAGAAGATTAATACTGGCCCGGTACTTGTCACCATGTACAAGACTTAATTCCAAATGGATTAAGGACCTCAATATAAGGCCAGAGACTATAAAAACCTTAGTTGAAAGGGAAGGGTAGGGAACTCCCTTGAGCTGATTGGACTAGGCCAACAGTTCATAAACAGACATCCAACTGCACAGTCACTACAACCAACACTCAACAGATGGGATCTTGTAAAATTAAAGAGCTTCTGTTCAGATAAAGAGATCATAACTCAAGCACAAAGACAGCCCACAGAATGGGAGAAAATCTTCAATAACCACATATCTGATAGAGCTCTATAATCCAGAGTGCACAAAGAATTTAGAAAACTGAACACCAAAGAAACAAGTGACCAGATTAATAAATGGGCCTTGGAACTTAAAAGAAACTTTACCAGGGACAAAATTGAAATGTCTAACAAATATTTTTTTATTATTTATTTCCGCTCATGCAAACTTAACAGGTACACCAGTCCCCTCCCTCCTTCCACCTCTCCCCGACCCCCTTGACCTCCCTCCCCTCCCTCCCCATCCCACAGTGCCTCCCCCCCAAATCCCCAGAACATCCTTTACTGTGCATGCCAAACTCTCCTCTGGGTCCTCCTCTCCGATGAGGTGCAAGGACCCAGGGGCATATCCCAGAACCCTTTCCTGTGTTCCCCTTAAGCTTAGGAACACTACTGTGACTGTCAGTCCCTAGCCTACAAGGATCCTAGTGCCTTTAGTCCATGCTAGACATTGTGGGGTCAATAATGTGTTGGACATAGCGCAGGTCATGCAAAGTCCTATTATGATTGCTTTGGCTCTAACTTGTGTCGAGTATCTTGCATATCACTACTCTTCCCATCCTTTTGCTCTTACAATCTTACCACTCCCTCTTCCGCAAATTTCCCTGAGCTTCAGGATGGGGAGAGATTAGGCTGGCCTGATTCCAGGTGGTTGATATAGAGTCTCTGATGTTCTAAATTATGGTTTGTTGATTTTTTTTTTTCGGTTTTGCTGCTCCTGCAATGCCCTTGGCTCCATCCTGATGGGTATTGGAATTCATCCCCTGGCCAGAGATAAAAACCTGTTAAATTAGAGTCTTGTTATAAGAGCATATTCAAAGGTAGATGGAATAAAAGTAGGAGACTGTGGTGAGAGAGGGGTCAATCACCCATTTGCAAAATGATTACTTTCTATCAGGTAGCCTATATGCCCACCCCTTCTGGTGAGATCATACGTCATCAGTTGCATATGATCAGGAAGGAAATTCTGTGAACTTAACCAGATGTCTCATTACGTACTTGCAGTCTTTGATGGTGGCCTATTTTCTCTGCTGTAACATAGTCCCCTCTCTCCTTTCTAACAAATATCTTAAAAAATGCTCCATATCCTTAGCCATCAGGGAAATGCACATCAAAGCTTTCCTAAGATATCATCTCACCCCGGTCTCTATTGCAAAAATCCACAATACAAATAACACCAAATACTGGAGAGGATGTGGAGACAAGGGAACTTTCCTACATTGCTGGCAAGAATGCAGGCTTATACAACCACTCTGGCGAGCTGTCTGGCGATTCTTTAAAAAGTTAAAGATTGAAATTCCATATGACCCTGCTATTATTCCACTTTTGGGAATAATCCCCCATAAAGCAAAAATTCACCTTGATAGCACAAGCATGACCATGTTCATAGCACCACTGTTTACGATAGCAAAATCATGGAATCAACCCGAATGCCCAACAGTTGACGAGTGGATAAGGAAAATGTGGTACATTTATACAATGGAATTCTACTCAGCCATCAAAAATGATGAATTAATGCAATTTTCCGGGAAATGGATGGAATTAGGAACAATTTTATTGAGTGAAGTATCCCAGACACAGAAAATTAAGTTCCATATGTACTCCCTAATAGGTGGATCCTAGTACCAAACCCACTTAGTGACACACTCAACGATAAATCTCTGTAATACCTACAGTAATTGCAAAGATTATAAGCAGGAAGGGAAGGGGAAGGAGGGCCCTGCCAGAAGCAAGGAGAGAGGAAAATAGCAGAGAAAATAGGCCACCATCAAGGACTGCAAGTAAGTAATGAGACATCTGATTGGGCTTCCAGACTTTCCTTACTTGTCACTTGCATCTGATTGGGTATGATCTCACAAGAAAGGGAGGGCATAGAGTTTGGCAGATAAAAGGTAACCATCCTGCAAATGGGAGACTGACCCCCTCTCACCATGGTCTCCTATTCTTATTCCATCTACTTTTGAATCTACTCTTATAAAACAACTCTATTTTAAACAGCCTTTTATCTCTGGCCAGGGTGTGTTATCATTGACCCATCAGAATGGAGTCAAGGACAGTGCAGGAGCAGCAAAACTGACCAAAAAAATCAATAAACCATAATTTAGAAAATCAGAGACTCTGCATCAACCACCTGGAACCAGGCCAGCCTTATCTCTCCCCATCCTATAACTCAGGGAAATTTGCGTAAGAGGGGGCAGTAAGATTGTAAGAGCTTAAAGATGGGGAGGAGCAACGATATGCAAGATACTCCATTTGAGTTAGGGCTGAAGTAATCATAATAGGACTTTTCATGACCTGGGCAATAACCAACATATCATTGAACCCCCAAAGTCTAGCATGATCTCAGGCACTAGGATCTTTAGAGGCAAGGGATTAATACCCACAATAGTGTTCCTATACTTAAGGGGAACACAAAAAAGAGCTCTAGGCAATGCCACTGAGTCCTTACACCTCATCAGAGAAGAGGACCCAGAGGGACATTTGACATGCACAGCGAAGCATGTTCCAGAATGGGGGGGGGCACTGGGAGAAAGGGAGGGAAAGGAACAGAAAAGGGGGGAAGGAACAAGAGGGTCCAGGGAGGGGTGGAGGGAAGGAAAGGAATGGGGGTACTTATCAACTTTGTATGAGTGGAAGAAAGAAATTAAAAAAATGAAAAAAATTAATGCACAATGAAGGCTCAAAGAGCAACACTTTCATACATCTATATAATGTATTTTGATCACATTCTCTCTTTTTCTCTCTCTCCCTTTCTTTTTCTGTTATACGCGTGCGTGCGCACACACACACACACACACACACACACACACACACACACACACACTACACTTATTGTCTTTCCAACAGTTTATCCTATTTGTCTTTCCCTAAGTGTCTTCAAAATTCCTATAAATAATGGGTTTTTGTCTTTTAATATTTTGGACATAAATAGAAATCTGTCTTTTAGCCATATTTTTTCTGAATTTAGGTGTCACACTCCCCACCCCACCCCTGCCATGTGGGAGTCAATTCTCCAGCAAAAAAATTTAAGGAAATGAAAGTCTAGATTAAACACAAACGCACACAAAAAATAAAAGCAGAGAAATCCAAACTGAACCAGGCAGTGAGTTTAATGGAATGATGTGATCACATGGATGAAGGTACAAGGTCCCTGTGGACTACCTAGCAAGTGCCATTCCACTGAAGAGCACATACTAATTCTTTGTCTAAATTTTAAAAAGAAAAATCCAAAGGAAATCAAAGTGGTAATAAAAAGGAAAAGTCAGAAACTCAATAATAAAGTGGATAATCTAAAAATACAGCAGGCTGTGTTGGTGTGCACATATTATCCAGTCACTTGAAAGCTGAGGCGGAAGAGTGGTTTTGTATTCGAGGTCAATGTGGGCTTCAAGGTGAGGTCCAGACCCCAGAGGTATGCATAGAAATTCATTGTAAAACAAACTCCCCCACCAGTTCCCTGTGCCTCCACCAACCCTTTGCTTAGTTCGTGGTAAAATGGGGATTTGGTTCCAGAAACTTAAAGAAAGTTAAAGAGTATCTTCTTCTCTAGGGTCCACCTCTACTCAGGTGTGTGCCACAGGTGGAAGGTCCAAAGCAGGCCCCAGGTCCCTTGCCCTGTCTAAGCATCGGGTCTTTGAATGTTCTTCCCACTCTTGAGTTCTGAGTGGCTCCAAGCTTGCCTTGAGGCTTTCCCTTCAAATCCCAAATTGCTAAAAAGTCACTTAAAAATAGTCCCATTCTATTTAAGTGGATTTTCATAATAAATGTTTCACAGAATTAAAAAAAAAGTGTATCTTTTTAGGTATGCAGTGAATGTCGGGCTGGCACAAAAACTTGGGGGAAAGAACAAAGTCTTCCAGTCCCTGTATGAACACATGAGAAAAAGGCACATGGAGAGTTGGGGTGAAAGGATCAGTTGGAATAGCAGCCAGAAAACTGTTCACCAAAGAAGAAAATTACTTCCCGCTGCAGATTAACCATAACCCTGCAGGTTGACCTTGAGAGCAAATTAGGAAATGTGTTCAACCAACCACAGAAAGGGACAGGTTTGCATTTTACGTTTTCAGACCTACTTAGCCAGACTAGGCTCAGGCATCTCAGAAATTTGGGAGGGATGGTAAGGCTGCTGGGGTGGTGTGCTCTCTGGGACTATATCCAGCAAAGTAAGGGGAAGAATACTATATACTTGCCAGTGTTGGCAGACCTTCTCAGAGAGCTCTGTGTGCCCAGTTGCTGTGAGGCCCCTTCCCCTGCTGCTCCTTCCTCTAGAGCAACAAGGGAGGGGTAGGTTACCATATAGGAGAGTATCACAACCTGTTTTACCATCTCAGGAAGAGGCAGAAGTAAGAGGTTGTTTACTGTCTTGGGGACAAGGTAGAGAATCTGGGGATTTTATCCACTGGGTAGAAGTGGGGAATCTGGGACATTTTGTAGGCTGGGAAAGAGATGGAGAATCAGAGAGTTTTAAAACCTCTTATGGTCAAGAAAAAGGAGGAGTGCTTTGTAAGGACTGCAGAACAGGAGGCTGAGGATGTAGACACTGTTTACCCATTCTGGATCAGGTAGTGGATGTGGTACAGGGTACAGGCCCTGGACTATTCAGGAATTAAAGGAAAGTTGAGGGTGCTTATTAAGGGTTGTGTACTATTATACACAGAATCTTGGAACTTTTAAAACCTATTAGGGACTAGGCTGTGAATGGGGCGATTTGTAATGGATCTGGACAAGGGGGTGATCAAGATATATATATTTTTATATTTTACCTAGTTATACAAGATCAATGAGTAGGTACCTTCACCCTTCTCTTTCCCCTCCCTTCTCCCTTCCTGTTTGTCTTCCCCATCCCACTTTCCCCCTCTCCCTCTCTCTCTTTCCACCCTTTCCTACCTCCTCCTCTCTTGGTGTTTCCTGGCTATTCCCTCCCATCCTCCTGAACAACTGTTTATATGGTTGCTGAATTTCCCCTGAGTAGTCTACAGTGAGGGTTCAGGATTCATTGGTATACTGTAGGGCCCCTTCTTGGGCTGCCACTAATATGGGAAGTCCATTATATCTGTATAACCTTTTGCCTCTAAGGATCCTATTGCCTGAAGCCTTCTCCCCTGAGATCCATGCTAGTCTTTGAGGGCTTGTTGACATGTCAGCCATTGTGCAGGTCAGGCAAAGGCAAATCACATTGTAGAAATATCCTGACTGCAGCAGCCCGAGCTTGAGTAGAGTGTCTTGTCTCTGGGTGGTCCTCCCCATCTTTAGGCCCTTACAATCTTGCTGCCCCCTCTTCCTCAAGGTTCCGTAAGTTTTAGGATGGGGAGAGATTTGACTGGTTTGGTTCCGGGTGTACATTTTAGGGTTTTTGGTGTTCTGAATTATGTTTGGTTGTTGTTTTCGGTTGTGCTGTTCCTACACTGCCCTTGGCTGCGTCCTGAATGGGTGTTGAGGTCATCTCCTAACCAAAGATAAGAAGAAAGGTGTCCTATAGGCAAGGTGTCCTTGAAGTTCTGATCCTCCTATGGTGAAAACACAACTGCCAAAATGACACACTCAAAGGTCGCCACACCCAGAGCAGTGCTCAGAGATTTCTGTTTCTTACACACAACACTTTTACAAATATTAAGTGGTTGCATGTTCTAGTGTTCAGGGATGCAAGCACCTTTGTGGAGACCAGAGGACCTCAGCTCTCATCCTGTGACAGGTGATCTAACACCTTATAAACAAGGTCTCTAGTGTCATGGAGCTCAGCAATTAGGATAGACTGGCTGCCCAGAAAGCATCCTGCTGAATCCTGGGATTTCCCAGCACTGGGATGACAAGAAAGCCAGACTCCTAGGACAGACATCTTTATAGAGCTCTGGGAATGGAGCTCAGGTCCCATCATCTTCTACATATTCACATTACAGATAGAGCTATCTACTTAAACTCTGCTCAATAATTTATAACTTCAGTGGGTCTCTTTACCAATAACAGAATCAGAAAACTGGCACTTCCTGGATTAAGATCACACTTGTCCTCTGGATCTTCCCAATCCTGCAGGTACATATCTTCATCCTCTCCTTCGTTGCCAATGGGTAAACAACACAGAGACACTGTGACTCCTGCACCTTGAGATGAGGACATTCTAAAAGTACCCTGAGAAGAGCCTGGATAGTTTCTCTATGCCCTAGCTGGAAAGAAGCACAATCATATTCCGCTTTGTCAGTACTTGGTAAAAATAGCCCCATTAGCTGCCTTATCCAGACTGGATCAACAGTGGTCAGATACCCCTCTATTTTCTTGTCACCTAGAAAAAAAGTTCAAGTCTGTTACAGGGTTCTTGTGTTCAGCGTCAAAGATTGAAACCAGAACATGTGCAGAGGATTAACGTATAGTTTATTAGAGAGAAAAGATGGAACTCATGGTCTCAAAGTCAGTAGTAAAGAAGTGTCAGGATCCTGTTTAGAGTTACCTTTTTATTTCTGTATTTGTCTTTAGATAGTCTGTGTATCAGACAGCACAGTGTGTCACTGTGGAGGCCCAAGGGTAACTTCAGGAATCACCCTGGATTGTTTCTACCTCCTCTTTGCTCGGGAAGTTCCCATGCTCTGCCTTCAAAGACTGTAAATAAAGGCCAGTGCCATTTTTGCCTGGCATTTTTACATGGGATCCAAGCTTGTACAGCAGAGGTTTAATGCCTGAGGCATCCCTCTGGCTGTTTAGAGTTTTTAAAAAGCCCCCCTAATCTTCTTGCTGTGCTGAGCTGATAAAGAAGCAGGAGCATCCTTGGCATTGTCCAGAGTCCCCCTAGTCCTGAGAGGGTAAAAAGCTCCCTGATCCTCAGCCTCGTCTGCTGTTCAGGAAAGCACTGGGATATTAGGCATCAATCATTTCTGGCCTTTGCAAAGCTTTGGAACCCTCCACCTTAATCATTAGACCTAAAAGCTCCTGGAGCCTCACCAGGTCCCAAGTAGGTATAAAGCGCCCATGTACTGGGCATAGTAGCTAGCCAGTAAAAAGCCCCTTCATCCTGTTTCTGAACAGGTATAAAATGTCCTCATTCTCAGCCTCCTTCCTGGGCCCATAAAAAGTGTCCCATCGTCCATTTAGTTGTGAAATGGTAAAAAGCACCCTGACCCTTTGCCTGGTTCCTAGTCAGTATAAAGTGACCTGTCTCTTGCAGTGTCCAGTCTGAAAAGGATTTTAAAGGAGACTGGCTGGCACTGTGGTCCTCAGGAATTAAACAACCCCTGAAGGGAAACTCCTCCTCTCCCCATGTGGTCAACAGCTCCGGATACAACAGTTCTCTTCCTCACAACCCCACAGCATCCTGGCCTTAGAGTGATTAAAAAGTGCCTGACCCCTCCTGTCTGTGTGAGCAGGTAAAATGCACCCAGTCAACTGCCTATTCTAGAGTGGATGAAAAGTGCCCGGGGCCCCAACCTTAGTTACCAGGTGTTTAAAAAGACCTCCATCACTTGATATGCCACTATGTCTTGGGCCTTCACAGAAGTAGACAAGCCAGAATGAACCCTGGGGTCCATAGAAATATAAAAGCATAAGGGGAAGAGGGAGTGTGAGGAAATGATGAAGGGAGGGGAGCAGATGAAAGGGATGAGAAAGGGAGGAAGGGAAGCTGGGGTGAATACTCAATATGTGCAAAACAGAAAATAATAATAAAATGAGGGAGAAATCCCATCTTCCTCCTGCTAGCAATTGGGTAAAAAGGTAGAGAAAGAAAAATAAATAAACTTCCTGTCACTCGATCTTGTCCCCAGCCTTTAAAAAGTCTCCTGTCCCTCCTTTGATGTGTGGAGCCCATAAGAAGCTTCCAGGCATCAATCATCTCTAGCCTTTGCAAAGCTTTGGAACCCTCCACCTTAATCCTCCACCTGCCAAGAATCTCACATTGAAAATGTCCCTCGAACACCAGGTGGTTAAAAACTCCCTCAGGATCCTTCTCCTGCTAGCAAGTGGGTAACCCCCCTCAAACACTTGATCTGCTCTCAAGCTGTTTAGAAGCTTTCCCCCCACTCAGTCTGTGGAGATGATAAGAGGCCTCAGACATTGGCAAGGTCTTCTGCATTTAAAACACACTTAGGGGACTGGAGAGGTGGCTCACAGGTTAAGCCTCTGCCTTGCAGGCGGAAGGTCCCGAGTTCAGATCCTAGACCCCACGTATAGACCCTGGGCAGAAGCGGGGATGGCCTGTGTTTCTGGTCCTGGTAGGGCGGAGCCTCTGAATCCTGGGGCAGAGTAAAACAAGGAAGAGGTGGAGGCGGTCCATGGTGGTTTCAGAATTCGCCCATGGTTCTACATACACACACATACACACACGCACACACACGTACAATAAATTAAAAAAATTTTAAAACACACTTAGATCACCTGGTGCTAAAATACTCCCCTCTTCCTCAGCCTGGTTGCCAGTGGGTGGGGGGAGCATCCCAATACTAGGTCTCTTCTCCACCAGCTAAAAAGCACTCCAATCCTCAGCTTCATCCCCGCAGTGTAAACACACATAGAAATAAGTCCTCATCCTATGCTTCCTAGAAGCTCCAATCCTCTGCCTCATCACAAGTAGGGGAAAGTGTTCTGACCCTACCTTGTCCCAAATGGATTTGAAACCCTCTCATACACCCGGATTCTCATTCCATTCCCTAGAACCATCATCTCCCTCATGCCTGGCCCTTAAAGAGCTCAGGATCCTTCTGGGCTTGAGCAGATGAACAGAGACTAGACCCACCCTCTCAAGTAGGAAGCTGTGAGTAAAAGAAATCTCTCGGCACTCTCAGTGCTCCCAGGGGTCCCTACCAGATTTGCAGCAGTCCCCAGAGGGTCAAATGTACCCCACATCACATCATCTCCAGCCAGTACAAAGCTCTGGATCCTGATACCATGCCACATCCAAAGAAGCAATAAGCCCCCAGTTTACTTCCAGAATGGTTCAAAGCACACCTATCCTCCAGTCTTCCCTGCCCCCTGAAAAGCCCCCCTTCCTGAGACTTCTCCTGAATGGGTTTCAAAAACTCCAGATTCTCACTCTACTCCACAGCCTTCAAAAGCACATCAACCCCAGTTAGTAAAAAGCCCCTGATCCCCTCTTTCATCACTGGTCATTAAAAAGAACCCTGCTACCCTGCCTGGTCCTGAGCCTGTAAACAGCACCACAGCAGCTGCCTCATCCCCAGGGAGCAACAAGGGCCAGTACCTCCTCTGCAGTTGTTGAAAAGCTCCCCATGCCCTCTGCTTTGTCCAGAAAGAGTTGAAAAGCACCCGGATCCTCACTCTCTTCCCAAGCCTTTAGGAAGCACCAGATCCTCCGCCTTGTCCTGAGGAAATTGTTCCAAATTGTACACTTACAACTTTGCAACTTCTAGCCAAGACAATGTCATTTTGGAGGATGTGGATTTTTCTTCATGTGTGAGAAAGAAACAGAACAGGATCAGGCTGCTTTTTACCAGTTGGTATGAGGGAGCAGAAGGGATGAATTTTGTCATTCGAGGTACAGGATAGGCTTACTTTGTGTGTGTGTGTGTGTGTGTGTGTGTGTGTGTGAGAGAGAGAGAGAGAGAGAGAGAGAGAGAGAGGACATTCTGTGTCCCTGTGGAGGCCCAAGGGTGACTTCCAGAAATATCCTGGATTGCTTCTACCTCCTTTTCACTTTGCTTTCAGATTTCTCAGTCTTCACCCACCCAGGCCTGAAGTGCAGTATGCTGCCATTTCCACCTGACTTTTTTTTTTAATTTTTTATTTATTCAATTGTGTGTGTATGCGTGTGTGTGTGTGTGTGTGTGTGTGTGTGTGTGTGTGTGTGTAGAACCACGGACGAATTCGGGAACCACCATGGAAGCCTCCACCTCCTTGTTTACTCTGCCCCGAGATTCACAGGCTCTGCCCTACCAGGACCAGAAACGCAGGCCGCTCCGCTTCCGCCTGGCTTCTATACGTGGGCCTAGGATCAGAACTCGGGACCTTCCACCTACAAGACAGAGACTTAACCCCTGAGCCACCTCTCCAGCCCTCCATCTGACATTTTTATGTAGGACCTGAGATCTGAATTCAAGACCTTCTGCTTCTCAGGCAGAGTCATTACCCCTGAGTAAGCTCTATAGCCCAACGGGCTGACACTTTATCACTTGTGGAGACCCAGGCTCTCCTGGGAAAATTATTAGAGACGGGTGTGACAGACAGAGATGTCAATTTGACAGTTGAAAGCTCAGACTCAGGTGCCCCCATGTCCCAGCGGCACCAAGGCGACGTCCAGCTTTTCCTGGGCCTGGCCCCGGACCCCAGCCCCTTGCTTCCTCCCGCACGTGCTTCTGCTCCACTGCCGCCCCCAGTCCACCAGATCCCAGGTGAATCCGCCTACCCCCCCCCCAGGTGCCCCTGTCTCCCAGTGGCACACAGGCAGCCTCCGTCTTTGCCTGGGCCTTGCAAGACAGGAGTTGCTCACATTCCTCCATCCCTGGAGCTTGGGTGGGCCATTAAGTCACGTCCCAGGTTCCAGGTGAAGAATTCTGACATCAACATCAGCCCCTCTGGCTCTCCGGCCCACCGGGGCCCATGCATGTGGTCTACGGAAGACACACTGCTACTCAGAATTCAATAGAGTCCAAAGAAAACTCAAGCAAATTTCTAAAGGTCAAAGGCCATACATCTGAAAACCTCTACAATCATCCTATCACATGGGAGAGATTCTTCACATCCAGCCCAAAGATAAGTAAACCTCAGTTTTTTCAACTTACTGTTCCTTTCTAATATTAATCACTGTAGATTAACTTATCCATACAGCCACCCCTAAAACACATACAACTCCAGGGAGTACACCACTCACTCTCACATATCACCAAAATACTATATCGTAAAAGTGCACTACCATACTAATATTCACCCCCTATCTACTTAACCTGATTTAACTCATGTACTAACAGCCTAATAGCCTCATCTAGTAAATTACAATAATAAAAGACAAAAGTACCCAATCCAAGGCAAGCACTAGTAATAACTGGCAAGTGTAATAATACCAACTAAATCAGTTCAGTCAAAAACACACAGAAACTTAAAGGTCCTAAGAAACAAAACAACAATGCCTAAGTCAAAGTGCAGATCCATGAGAAACAAAACCCAAGAAGACAAATCTCCCACCAAAAGAATTAACCCCATAATGATGGATTCTGACCAGAACAAATTCACAGAAAATAGCCAAGAAAACCAGACCCAACATAACTACTTTGAGAGTATGATCATTACCATGATTAATACTATGAAAGAGGAAATCCGAGAAGAGTTAAATAACCGCATCAACCACTTTGAACAGAAACACAACAGGCACTTGGAGGAGTTGAGAAAAACAGTTCAAGAAACAAAAATAGGCATAGAGCAGTTAAAACAGTCTCAGGAAGAGTTTAAAATTGAAAGAAAAGACAAGTTATCTTCAACGCAAAACTCAACAGAGAATCTTATCAGCAGAACAAATTAAGCAGAAAATAGAATTTCAGATCTTGAAGATAAAGTGGGAGAATTAACCAGCTCAATGGAAGAGATTGTTAAAGCCAAAAAGATACTTGAGAGGAACATTCAAGAGATATGGGACACCCTGAAGAAACCTAACATGTGCATTTATGGAATACCAGAACAAGAATCCCAAAATACTACACCTGAGGAAATATTTCAAATCATCATAAATGAAAACTTCCCACAGCTAAAGAATGAGAGGCACATCCAAATACAAGAGGCATTTCGCACTCCAAACAGATGTGACCAAAATAGAAAATTGCCATGGCAAATAATAGTCAAAACACTCCACATTCAAGACAAATAAAAGGTGCTGAGAGCTTCAAGAGAAAAAAAAGCAAGTCACTTTTTAAAGGTAAACCTATTAGAATAAAAAATGACTACTCAATGGAAACAGTAAAAGCAAGAAGAGCCTGGAGAGACGTAATAAAAGTATGCCAACCCAGACTGATATACCCGGCAAAACTATCTGTCATGACTGAGGGAGAAAGAAAAGTTTTCCAGCAGAAAGACAACTTGAAGGGATACATGTCTACCAAACCAGGCCTTCAAAAAATGCTAGAAATGATATTCAAGCTTGAAGAAAAGAACAAGCGTATCTGGGAGGACAGAAGGGAAGTATAATACCACCAAAACATAAATATCAAACAATATGCTTACAAAACCAACTAAACATAAAAAAAATCCAGAATTAAAAATAATTTCTCCTTTATAACATTAAATGTTGGACTGGAGAGGTAGCTCAGGGGTTAAGCCTCCGCCTTGCAGGCGGAAGGTCCTGAGTTCGGATCCCAGATCCCACGTATAGACGCCAGGCGGAAGCTGGGGCAGCCTGTGCTTCTGGTCCTGGTAGGGCGGAGCCTGTGAATCCCAGGGCAGAAGGTGGTGGAGGCGTCCATGGTGGTTCCTGAATTCGTCCGTGGTTCTACACACACACAGACACACACACACGTGTGCTCACACATACATACGCACATGCGCACAGTTGAATAAATAATAATAATAAAAAAATTTCTAAAAAAAAATTAAATGTCAATGGAATTAACTCACCGATGAAGAGACACAGATTACAAACTTGGATTAAAAACCACAATCCAACAATCTGCTGCTGCCTTCAGGAAACTCATCTCACCACAAAAGATAGGCACATCCTAAAAATGAAAGGCTGGTCCAAAATTTTGCAAGCTAATGGAGCCAGGAAACAGGCAAGGGTAGCCATTATGCTTTCGGACAAAGTGGACTTCAAACCAAAGAAAATCATAAGAGACACAGAAGGATACTACATTTTAGTCAGAGGTACAATTCACCAGGAAGACTTAACAATACTGAACATATATGCACCCAATACATGCCCTTCCACATTCATTAAGAAAACCCTACAGCATCTAAAGCAAGAAATCAACCCCCAAACGATAATTCTTTGGTTTTTCAACACCACCCTCTCAACATGGGATAGATCAAAAGGTCAAAAGCTTAACGGAGGAGCTGGAGATGAGGCTCAGGGGTTAAGCCTCTGCCTTGCAGGCAGAAGGTCCTGAGTTCAGATCCTAGACCCCACATATAGACGCCAGGCAGAAGCGGGGGCGGCCTGCGTTTCTGGTCCTGGTAGGGCAGAGCCTGAATCCCGGGGCAGATTAAAAAAGGAGAAGGTGGAGGTGGTCCATGGTGGTTCCCCAATTCATCCGTGGTTCTAGACACACACAAACATACACATATGCACACACACCACATATGCACAATTGAATAAATAATAACATATTTTTTTAAAAAGCTTAACAGAGACACTTTTGTAAACATATTTTATTATCTCCGCTCATACAAACTTAATAGGTACACCGGATCCCTCCCTCCCTCCTCCTCCCCCTGACCTCTCTGCTCACCCTCCCCTCACCCCTCCCTCCGCACCCCCCAGTGCCTCCCCTCCCCCAATCCCCGGAGAATCCTTTAATGTGCATGCCAAACTCTCCTCTGGGTCCTCCTTTCCGATGACGTACAAGGACCCACCGGCATTTCCCTGAACCCTTTCCTTTGTTCCCCTTAGGAATAGGAACACTATTTTGGCTGTCAATCCCTTGCCTCCAAGGATCTTGGTGCTTTTAGCAAATGCTAGACTTTGTGGGGTCAATAGTGTGTTGGACATTGTGCAGGGCATGTAAAGTCCAATTATGATTGCTTCGGCACTAACTAGTGTGGAGTATCGTGCATATCATTGCTCTTCCCATCTTTTGCTCTTATAATCTTACCACCCCCTCTTCTGCAAATTTCCCTGAGCTTCAGGATGGGGAGAGATTAGTCTGGCCTAGTTCTAGGTGGTTGATATAGAGTTTCTGAAGTTCTGAATTACGGTTTGTTGATTTTCTATTGCTGTTTTGCTGCTCCTGCAATGCCCTTCACTGCATCCTGATGGGTATTGGATGTCATCCCCTGGCCAGAGATAAAAAGTTTTTAAATTAGAGTCTTGTTATAAGAGTATATTCAAAGGTAGATGTAATAAAAGTAGGAAACCATAGTGTGGGAGAGGTCAATCACCCATTTGCAAAATGGTTACTTATTATCTGCCAAACTATATGCCCTCCCCTTCTGGTGCGATCACACCCCCTCAGTTGTAAATGATCAGGAACGAAAAGTCTGTGAACTTAACCAGATGTCTCATTGCTTCCTTACACTTCTTGATGAAGGCCTATTTTCTCTACTGTAACATGGTCCCCTCTCTCCATGTTTCTGGTGTGGCCCTCCTACCACATCCCTCCTGTTCATACTGCCTGCAATTACAGTATTACAGAGATTTATCGTCGAGTGTCAACAGAGACCCTTTGGAACTTAATCAAACCCTTCAAGAAATGGACCTTACAGATCTCTATTGAACTTTTCATCCACGCACTAAAGAATACACATTTTTCTCAGCAGCACATGGAACTTTCTCCAAAATAGATCACATATTGGGCCACAAAATGAATCTACACATATACAGGAAAGTTGAAATTCTAGCCTGTGCCCTATCAGACTACCACGGCCTAAAGCTGGACATCCACAATACAACAAATGACAGAAAATACACTAAGTCCTGGAAACTTAACACTATGATGCTGAATGAGAACTGGATTCAGGAAGAAATTAAAAAGGAAATTCAAGATTTCCTGAAAGCGAACGATAATGAAAATACAACTTACCAAAATCTCTGGGACACAATGAAAGCTGTCCTAAGAGGTAAGTTCATAGCTCTTAATGGCTACATCAAAAAAATGGAAACATCACAAATAAATAACTTAACAATACAGCTTAAAGCTTTAAAGAAGCTAGAGCAATCTGATCCCAAAAGTAGTCGAAAAGAGGAGATTAGCAAAATAAGGGGAGAAATATCTGAAATCGAGATTAGGAAAATGATAGAGAAAATCAACCAGTCAAAAAGCTGATTCTTTGAAAAAATCAATAAGATTGATACACCCCTAGCTAAATTAACCAAAAGCAAGAGAGAGAAAACCCAAATTTTCAAAATTAGAAATGAAAATGGAGATATCCTACTGATACTCAAGAAATCCAGAGAAATATAACATCATATTTCAAAAACTTATACTCTGTGAAACTTGACAACACAAAAGAGATGGATGAATTCCTAAGTAGACACAACTTACCTAAATTGAATCAGGAAGTTGTGAATTATTTAAACATATAGGAAATAGGGGAAGTAATCTTGAAACTTCCCACCAAAAAATGTCCTGGACCAGATGGATTCAGCACAGAGTTCTACCAGACATTAAAGGAGTTAATAACGCCAATACTTCTTAAAATGTTCCATCAAATAGCAAAGGAAGGAACACTACCAAATTCCTTCTATGAAGCTAACATCGTTTTAATCCCAAAACCTAATAAAGATTCACTTAAAGAAAAGAAAACTATACGCCAATCTCTTTGATGAACACAGATGCAAAGATGCTCAACAAAGTCTTAGCAAATTGGATTCAAAAAATATTAAAAAAATCATTCACGGGTACCAAGTAGGCTTTATCCCAGGCACAGAAGGTTGGTTCAAATCAATAAACGTAATTCATCATATCAAACAGTCCAAAGTCCAAGACCACATGATACTCTCGATAGATGCAGAAAAAGCTTTTGACAAGATCCAACAGCTTTTTATGATCAAAACGTTAGAGGCAGTAGGAATGGAAGGAACCTTTACCAATATAATAAAAGCTGTATACAACAAGCCCACAGCAAGGATTATACTCAATGGGGAAATACTTGAAGCATTACCACTTCGATCAGGAAATCGACAAGGCTGTCAACCTTCACCACTTCTATTCAATATTGTACTTGAAGTCTTAGCTGAGGCCATAAGACAAGAAAGGGGCATAAAAGGGATTCAAAGCAGCAAGGAAGAATTCAAGCTATCCCTACGTGAAGATGATATGATCGTATACCTGAGTGATCCTAAAAACTCCACCAGGAAGCTCCTGGAACTAATTGAGAAGGTCAGCAGGGTGGCAGGGTACAAAATAAACGTACAAAAATGAGTGGCCTTCCTATATGCCCAGAATGAAAGAAGTGAAAAAGCCCTGAGAGAAAAAATCCCATTTACTAGAGCCCCTAAAAAAATGAAATACCTTGGTATAAACCTAACCAAGGAGGTAAAAGACCTTGACAATGAAAACTTTAAAACCCCAAAGAAAGAAATTGCAGAAGACACCAGAAGGTGGAAAGAGCTCCCATGTTCCTGGATTGGCAGAATCAACATCGTAAAAATGACCATCTTACCAAAGGCAATATACAAATTCAATGCTATACCAATTAAAATCCCAAAGCAATTCTTTAAAGAAATTGACCAAACAATCTCAAAATTCATATGGATGCACAAAAGACCCAGGATAGCAAAGTCAATCCTGAGTAACAAAAACACGGCTGGAGGTATCACCGTATCAAACCTTAGTCTACACTACAAATCCATAGTTATAAAAACAGCCTGGTACTAGCTCCAAAATGGACACACAGATCAATGGATAAGGTTTGAAGACCCAGATATAAGCTCACAAAATTACAGCCATTTGGTCTTTGACAAAAGGGCCCAAAAAATCCATTGGAAAAACAACAGTATCTTCAACAAATGGTGCTGGCAAAACTGGATCTCCACATGCAGAAGATTAAAACTGGACCCGTACTTATCACCTTGTACAAGACTTAATTCAAAATGGATCAAGACCTTGATATAAGACCAGAGAGTTTAAAAATCATATTTGAAAGGGTAGGGAACTCCCTCGAGCTTATTGGGCTAGGCCAACAGTTCCTAAACAGACATCCAATGGGGCAGTCACTGCTACCAACTCTCAACAGCTGGGATCTTGTGAAATTAAAGAGCTTCTCTTCAGATAAAGAGATTGTAACACGAGCTCAAAGGCAACCCACAGAATGGGAGAAAATCTTCACTAACCACATATCTGATAGAGCTCTATTATCCAGAGTGCACCAAGAACTTAGAAAACTAAATACCAAGGAAACCAATGGCCCAATTAAAAAATAGGCCCTGGGGGGCTGGAGAGGTGGCTCAGGGGTTAAGCCTCCGCCTTGCAGGCGGAAGGTCCTGAGTTCGGATCCCAGATCCCACGTATAGACGCCAGGTGGAAGCGGGGGCGGCCTGCGCTTCTGGTCCTGGTAGGGCGGAGCCTGTGAATCCCGGGGCAGATGGAGGTGGAGGTGTACATGGTGGTTCGCGAATTCGTCCGTGGTTCTACACACACACACACACACACACACACACACACACACACACGCACATGCGCACAGTTGAATAAATAATAATAAAAAATTAAAAAAAAATGGGCCCTGGATCTTAAAAGAAACATTACTAAGGATGAAATTTAAATGTCTAATAAATACCTTAAAAAATGCTCCACATCCTTAGCCATCAGGGAAATGCAAATCAAAATCTCCCTGAGATATCATCTCACCCCGGTCAGAATGGCAAAAATCCACAATACAAACAACAACAAATGCTGGAGAAGATGTGGAGAGAGGGGAACTCTCCTACATTGCTGGGGAAATGCAGGCTCATGCAACCACTCTGACGAGCCATCTGGAGATTCTTAAAGAGATTAAAGATTGAAATGCCATATGACCCTGCTATTCCACTTCTGGGAATAACCCCACATACAGCAAAAATTCACCTTGATAGCACAAGCACGACCATGTTCATAGCAGCACTGTTTAAAATAGCAAAGTCATGGAATCAACACAAATGTCCAATAGTTGACCAGTGGATAAGGAAAATGTGGTACATCTATACAATGGAGTACTACTCAGCCATCAAAAATGATGAATTACGGGAATTTGCCAGGAAATGGATGTCATTAGAAACAATTATATTAAGTGAGGTATCCCAGACCCAGAAAATTAAGCGCCGCATGTACTCCCTAATAGGTGGCTCCTAGTACCAAACCCACCCATCCCACCTAGAGACATTCAAAGATAAATCTCTGTAATACCTACAGTAATTGCAAGGATTATAAACAGGAGGGATGGGGTTGGAGGGCCACAACAGAAACAAGGAAAGAGGTGACCATGTTAAAGTAGAGAAAATAGGCCTCCATCAAGGACTGCAAGTGAGTAATGAGACACCTGGTTAAGTTCACAGACTTTTGTTCCTGATCATTTACAACTGAGGGGGTATGATCTCACCAGAAGAGGAGGGCATATAGTCTGGCAGATAAGAAGTAACCATTTTGCAAATGAGTGATTGACCCTCCCTCACTGTGGTTTCCTCCTTTTATTACATCTACCTTTGAATGTGCTCTTATAACAAGACTCCAGTTTAACAGCTTTTTGTCTCTGGCTAGGGGGTGACATACAATGCCCATTAGGATGGAGTGAAGGGCATTGCAGGAGCAGCAAAACTGCAAAAGAAAAGCAACAAACCACAATCCAGAACTTCAGAGACTCTATATCAACCACCTAGAACTAGGCCAGACTAATCTCTCCCCATCCTGAAGCTCAGGGAAATTTGCAGAAGAGGGGGCGGTAAGATTGTAAGAGCACAAGGATGGGAGGAGCAATGATACTCCACACAAGCTAGGGCCGAAGCATTCATAATTGGACTTTGCATGCCCCGTGCAATATCCAACACACTATTAACCCCACGAAGTCTAGCATTTGTTAAAGGCACCAAGATCCTTGGAGGCAAGGGATTGACAGCCACAGTAGTGTTCCTATGCTTAACGGGAACACAGGAAAGGGTTCAGGGAAATGCCACTGGGTCCTTGTACGTCATCGGAGAGGAGGGCCCAGAGGAGAGTCTGGCATGCACATTAAAGGATTCTCTGGGGATTGAGGGGGTGGCACTGGGGGATGGGGAGGGAGGGGTGAGGGGAGGGAGAACAGGAGGTCCGGGGGAGGAGGAGGGAGGGAGGGAACCAGTGTACCTACTAAGTTTGTATGAGCAGAAATAATAATAAAAAATGCTATAAAATAAAAAAGAAAATCTCACACATATAACAGTGCCTTTTGGTCATATCTATCTCTGGCCCTCTTTATGTTCCTGGAGGTCTCACTTATATGTTGCCTCCCTCTTTCATAATCTCTATCTTTTAAAGCAGTGGGGTATAATAATATGTGATAAAAACTGCATTGAACAGACTGCTGCTGATTGAGTTTTCAGCTGTGCATGGTTAAGAACTCACTATAATGCTGAAGAACAGGATTTGTGTTAAGTCTCATGTAGGCTGACTAAGCCCATGGTGTGAACCCATCCAGCCTGGACAACAGAAGAGAGAAAGTATCAATACACAGAGCTAGAGGCAGGTGTGCTCTGTACATTTGGATGGTGACTCTTTTGAATTACTCAGATTCTCTGCTTTGTAAACAAAGATAATGACTTCAAGTTCTGGTGTGTGTCACTCAGTGGTGACCAAAGGGGTAGGTAGTTGAGAGCAACAAGGCCTGGATGCCAGGACCCTCAGTCCTGCAAATGTCACAAAAGAATGCTTACATGTGCAAGGCCATTGAGATTACTCAGTCACTGGTTGTGGCTGACATTACAATTTCCAAACAGGCTTGGTGCTGGAGTGGTTCAGCATCTCTCAGCAACTATTTCTCACAAATGTTCTGTAGGCCTGATGAGAGATGTCTTAGTTCTTTACATCGGCTCATGTTCTAGTTGTTGATTCAGGGTGTGATTCTCAAAGACCTAAATTCTTAAGGGCCACCTTGAAGTCTTTTTAACCAAGTCTTTCTGTTCCATTCTCTATCTACTCACAGGATTTTATGCTTCTTCAGTATCTGTCCAACTTGTGTCCCTCTTTCTGCAACCCTCCTTCTTCCGCTAGCCACTCTGGAATTCACAAGTGCTTCACCTTCTGCTGTCAGCCAGCTTCCTTGCTCGGCCTACAGATTTCCATTCAGCTGCTGATTCCTGTGACCAGCTCAGCCTGCACTTCTACATGTGGGAAGAAAAGACTGCTTGAGAGAAGCAGTTTCTTGGCTGCTGTGACAACACCAGGAGTGACAGCACAGGAGTTGTTCTCCCAGGCAACAATCAATTTAAGTGAGCCTGTGCAGCCTCTTATGGAGCCAGAGAAGGGTTGCGTGCGTACATCAGATTTGTTAAGCATATGTTCTTTTTTATGTATTATTACTGCCTCTTCTTTGACAAGTGTTTCCTGAGGCATTGGGGCTGGGGATTTAGATGTCCTGTTTAAGGCAAAGCAGTGCACAGTCACTGATTCTCTTCACTTGACTAGTTGTTATTCTCTGTGTTAAACACCTTCCATTCCAAAAGGAAACTTTGAAAATGAGTGCTGAGTGTTTCTCCAATCTATGGATATAATGACCAATGTTTAAAGGGAGTTTGATAAACTCTTTCTATAGCTTAACATCAATATGTATGCCCTTCTAGGGCATATGTTCTCCTCCTCCTTTAGTTCTTGGCCTGGTTTACAGTATCAAGAATGTGATCCCTGCTGAAAATCTGGCTTCAAATCTGTGAAATCTTTCAGCAATAGCAAACTTCCAGACACTATCTAGTTAGTTTTCTTTTTATCCCTGTACTAGGACCAACCTGTGTTGCATCTTCAGCAAGAGGGTCTTACTGTCAGTTTCTGGAGGGCAACCAAGAGTCATGGCAAAAGTTTATATTATTTTGGGGATGTTCCAGGGCTCTCTGACCAAACATATTAGGATGATTTTACATGTATTTGTGTTTGCCTGCATGTATGTGTGTCTGTGTGTGTGAGAGAGAGACAGAGAGAGAAAAGAGAGAGACAGGGAGAGAAAAAGGAGACAGAGAGATACAGAGAGACACAGAGAGACCGAGAGAAAAAATAGAGACAAAGAGACAGAGAGAAAAGAGACAGAGACAGAGAGAAAAGAGATAGACAGAGAGAGGAGAGGGAGAGATAGAGGGAGAAAATAGAGGCAGAAGGAGAAAAGAGGGAGAGACAGAGAGAAGAAAGACAGAGAGAGAAAAAGAGAAAGAGAAAAAAGAGACACAAAGAGAGACAGAGACAGAGAAAAGAGAGAGACGGCAAAAAAGAGAGACAGAGAGAGAAAAGAGAAAGAGACAGAGAGACAAGAGAGAGAAGAGAGAAAAGAGAGACAGAGACAAGAGAGAGAAGAAAGAGAAGAGAGAGAGAGAAAAGAGAGAGAAGAGAGAATGGGATCAAAATACATTACTGCCTTTGTCATGTGTACTCTTCTCTTCTCAGGCCATTTTCTAAGTGATTCTCTATCTCTTTCTCTTTCCCTTTTTCTCTCTTTTCTCCTCTCTCTATCCACATTAGATCAGAAGTGTATTATTACATAATATTCATTCTCAATGAGCTCCTTAACTTTGCTGATCCACAATCACCTGAAATACTTTTCTTTCCACAATCGAAAAACTCCAGCAGTTCTTGAGTGGTGGCTGCTAAGAGAGAAATGCATCACAGGCCACTGGCAAAACTTCTGGGATGAACCTCACTGCTAGCACAGACAATTCCACACTGTGTGCATATAATATGTCCCAAACCCCATTAATACATTAAAGTGATTAATATTCTTAGAAAAGCAGTGCATAAAAATCCATTTCTCTAAAGGATAGTTTCGCTCAGATCTGCCTAATGGTAGTAGGACTAGCTTTCTTCACAGGAGTCCTTCAGTACAGAGACTTAGAAATCAAAGTACCAGGAAATGCCATGCTGGTCATGGAAAGTGGAGCTGGTGCCTGGCACCAGGAGAAAGACTTGCTTCCCACTCCTGTTAACTTGAATCTGTGGTAAGATGGTTAAAAGTATAGCAAAAATTTGGAGGACATGAAAAGCAGAAAAGCCTCTTACTTGGGATCTGGTGCGTCTTCTCTGCTGGGTGAGGATCAAAAACATTCAACACAACTAAAGAAAGCAAGGTTGCATGTAGGAGTAATATGTAATTTCCTAAAGACACTCAAACAGGGATGGTCACAACAACTATATTAAGCTTTCCTAGGGGCATAATGTGTGTCACCTGGTGCTCGATCATATTAGGACTCTTTTCTCATGCCTAAATCTAAGTAGCAAACCTCCAAGCATTCCCAAACAATTCAATTGATAAGAGGATTTAAAGAACAAGAAGTAATAGATCTCATGTGTTTTAAAGTTGTGCTGCATGTATTTTGTACAGAAAATGAGAGAAATAGGCAAGAGGATAAGAAACTATAGATCGGGGGCTGGAGAGGTGGCTCAGGGGTTAAGCCTCTGCCTTGCAGGTGGAAGGTCCTGAGTTTGGATCCTAGACCCCAAGTATAGACACAGGGAAGAAGCGGGGGCGGCTTGCGTTCTGGTCCTGGTAGGGCAGAGCCTGTGAATCCCGGGGTAGAGTAAACAAGGAGGAGGTAGAGGAGGTCCATGGTGGTTCCCAAATTTGCCCGTGGTTCTACACAGAGAGAGAGAGATACACACACACACACACACACACACACACACACACACACACACACATGCACAATTGAATAAATAAAAAAAGAAACTATAGATCATTCTAGGCTCCATAGCAAGTTTAACATAACAGATACCAGATGTACCTCAAAAAAAATCTTTCAGCTTTTAAATAGAAAAAGACAATAGAAGCCACATTGGAGTTATGGGCACATTAGAGGAATACAAAATAACAAAATGGAAATATCCTCTATCAGTAATAACTGTTAGAGATCAACACTAGCAATTAAATGTGTCTGGAATCCTCTCATAACTCTGGAACTTGCTGCTACTTATCAATGGAGGCCTTGGTCGTAGACAACACCACATCAGCAGCCTGGTGGTGTCAACAGCACATAAGCAGCAGCAAAAACTTCCCAGCACATCAGTAAACTCAGTGGAAGTTACAACACAAAAGACGATCTTCTGCTAACTGCATTCTACAAAGGCATGTGCCAGAAAGAAGTCCGCAGAGACAGAAAAGGGGCAGCAGAGATGACCACCACCAGTACTCCAGCAAAAATCCAGTCAGTGGAACATGCAACATAGACTCTGTGGGTCAGAGCAGAATGAGTCACCTGCATCCCAGCTGTTGGGTTCCAGCCTGCACAACAAAGTAGTCTGAGGCAAATTCGCAGAAAGCTTGCAGAAAGTGTCAGTGCACAGTGATGAGCACACAGACAACAGCTGCAAAGGACTTAAATTCCCAATTCTCACACATGGGAACTCTACTGACAGGAACCAGACACCACAGAAACCAAGTACTGCTGAACGCCCATGTCCATCAGAGGATCCTGACAAGTTGACTTTTCAGCCAGTCCAGCTGTATTAGCAGTTTGCAAGATGAGAAAAGCTTTCAACACTGAACTGAGAAACATCCTTCTGACATAAAATTTTAACCCTAAAACCACTTCCACCAGCACTAAAAGGGAAGCACTCCCCCTGATGGTCAAGCATAGGTACTGCAGTCCTCAGTACAAAGGGTGTTTAGCTTTATAATTTGTTTAAAGCAATGCGTTTGAGAATGCAAACACCCTTCTCTGGCTCCATGAGAGGCCACTCAAGCTCACTTTCTGAGTTGACTGGAAGGAAGTCTGCTCTGCTGTCACTCCTGGTGTTGTCACAACAGCTTAAGAAATGGCTTTCTCAAGCAGTCTTTTCTTGCCTACATGTAGAAGTGTAGGCTGAGGTGGTGACAGGAAGTAGCAGTTGAATGGAAACCTGCAGGTCAAGCAAGAAAGCTGACTGAAGATAGCAGAAGCTGAAGAAGCTTATCAATGCCAGAGTAGTAAGAAAAAGAAGTAAGGTTGTAGAAGTAGGTGCACAAGATGAGCAGACAGCAAAGAATCATAAAAGCCTGTGAGGAGACAGAGAAAGAACACACGGGGCTGGATTACTAACTTCAAGGGTGGTCTCAAGGAACTTGGGTCTAGGCAAATCACACTCTGAGCCAAGAACTAGAAAATGGGCCTATGCAATGATCTAAGTTGTCCCACCTCACTGGGTCCACAGGAGAGTTGTGAGAAATGGTTGCTGAGAAAGGGTGAGCAACTCCTGCTTCCATGCCTGTCTGAAAACTATAATGTCATTCACTACTACTGGCTGAAGAATTCCAAGGGTCTTGCCTAAGTCAACTTTCTTTTGTGACACTTGCAGGGGGCAGGGTCCTGGCACTTAAGCCTACTTGTTTACAGCTGCTTATGGCAGCAGCTTCTATGCAGCTGTTCCACACAGCTGTACTTGAAATATTTTCCTTGTCTACAAAGCTGAGAATCTGAGTGAGGCAAAAGAGTCACTATCCAAATGTGGGGAGTAAACATGCCTTTACATCTGTGTGTTGCTACTGACTCTGTTCTGTGAGCCAAGCTGGGTGGGCTCACACCATGGGATGACTCAGCATTTCAATCATTCTAAGTTCTTAACAATGAGCAGTTGGAAGGTCAATCATAATAACAGCCTGAATACTCAATGCATTTTTCTTATCCATCACATATTATTTGTCATCCTTCTTTAAAAACTCTTGATCATCTTGTGATAAAAATAGAACTGCAAATATGACATGATCATGGGTCACCACATGTGAGGTAGCATTCAGTGATTTGTTTGTTTCTCTACACCTTCCCCTTTCTGAATGTTACATAAGTTCATTTCCCTGCATACAGGAGGAAAAAGCTTCTGTACTGATACTAGTGACCAGTAGACCTGAGATGTCATCCTCAGAGAGTCCATGTACCGCCTTTGTGATATGTTTTATAGTAGCATGGCACTCTGCAGTGAGGCTAGGTTAACTGACTAGTGAGCCCTAGAAGTATCTCTAAGTGATTAGTTTACACACACACACACACACACACACACACACACACACACATGTGTGTTTTACAAATACTAAGTGGTTGCATGTTCCTCCATTCAGGGACATAAGCATCTCTTTACAGGGCCCGTGGAGGGCCTGTTCCAGAGGCCCCCCCTCCGGTGTCATCTTCAGACAGTTGATCTGCCACCTTGGAGAGAAGGTCTCTAGTGCCATGGAGCTCAGCAATTAGCCTAGGTTGGCTAGTTAGCGGGCCCCAGGGATTCTCCTCAACCTGGGACCCCCCCAGCTCTGAGATAACAAGCATGCCTGGACACTAGGACAGACATTTATACAAGAGCTGTGGGGAAAGAGCTCAAGTCTTGTTCCTTTCATACAGACACATTGCAGACTTAGCTATCTTCCAGGCCCCCTTACCAATTAAGAGATTCAGAAAGTGGCTCAGAGAACACAAAGGACTTCATTTGGCAGTGATACTACTTGAATGTGTATTGCTTCCACACACAACCAAGTCTGCACACTGCTGTTATGCTTCATAGAGAGTTTCACTCTCAACCTTTGGATAAGGCCCTCTTCTGAAGTTGAATACCCTGATGGTGATTCACCTGTCTCTAAGGCAGCAGAAAAGCAAACCCTGTGTCATCGATGGTCACCACAAATACTGTCCCTGCTTCACTTCCCTTGCCCCTCAACCTGCTCTCTAGTTTCCTTCTCTCTGAGTCCTGGGTAACTGGAGGTGCCTTACACTGACTTCATCCAGTATAACCCTTACCTCTGATTCCTCTGGAGTAGATACAATGAGCCCAAAACTCTGCTTCCTTCTGAGAAGGCAGAAAGCACGCTGGTTGCTCTCCACCTCCCAAACCCAATAGGTACAAAATTCATAGATCCTTTACCTGGTCCCCAGTGGGAACACAGCACAGGGACACTCTGCACCTTACCCAGTGTCACAGCTACTCTGTACTTTGCCAGTAAATACATCACCAAACAGCAAAGGGAAAGGGGGATTTTCTTGTATCTTACAGTTAGTTGTCCAATACATTTCTCACTCCGGTTTGACATTAGAGTTCATACCAACATGAGCGGCCCAGGGAACTGGCCACACCATATGTCACAGGACTGTTAAGAGAGGGGCAAACCACTTTTGCTACTCAGAATGTCCAAGTGTGCAAAGAATGCCAAGTCACTGAACCAGTCACTGCAACTAAAGAAGTTTGGCAGTGAGCTCAGGCTCATGGAATTTGGGAGCTGAACATCTCAGCAGTTCCTATCTGATGCTGATGAATTTAAAATTTTACAAACCCAGGTTTGCCCACCTTACTCACCTGCCAGGGAATACTCCCACCCACCATGGACAAGGTCTTTGACAAGTTCTACAAGACTTGCTCAGGGTTTAATTCCTAATACTTTAGAATTGTGGCCAGAGCCTCAACCTTCAATTGTCAAGCTGACACCTGTATCTATCATACCCAGGCTCTAAATAGTATTGCAAGAAAGCCTGGATAATTTATTGACTTCCAAATCCATCTAACTCCGCTAGCAAAAATCTTCCCTTAGGCTCCCTCATTCTAACTGGGTACAAAAACAGTTCCATACTCCTTTGTCTCCTTCTCACACACAAAAAAAGAAAAAAAAGTAAACAGATTCTCCCATTCCTACATGGTGGTTAAAAGTCACTCCTGCCTTCAGCCTCATGTAGTGCCCTTGAAGCAATCGACTCTCAGCCTTGTGTCTAGCAGTGAATAATCACCCTGATACAGTGCCATGTCCAGCATGGCAAAAAGGAACCTAAGTCCTCTTCCTTGTGCAGAGCTCATAAAGAAATACAAGCACTCCCTTCGTTCTCGGGGCTGGTTAAAAAAAAAAAATCTGATCCTCTGCCTTGTTCCCACTAATTAAACAGAGGCTAATCTCATTCTACACCTGAGAGTACAAAAAGTATGGTGATCCTTCACTTCAAGGACTATTTACCCCCTAAGACTCAGGTCATTCAGAGACTTTGAAAGGACACCCCATCCTCCACCTCTTCCAGAGTAAATAAAATGTGCCAGATCCTCCAACTCATGCATAAGACAGTAAAAAGCCCTTGGACCATGGGCCATCTGTATTGTCATTAACTGTGTAAAAAGTCCCCTGCATTCTGACTTGTTCTGAGCAGGTATAAAATCTAGACCTTCAGCATACTGCACAGTGGATCTAAATCACTTTTAACCCTTTATCTCCTTCCCAGCTGAGAAGATAAAGAGGAAACCCTGATCCTTGGCCTCCTTGTTTGGCCCTAAAAAGCATTAGAGCTTTCTTTTGTTGTGGAATGAATAAAATGTGCCTCAATACTAGACCCATCTTGAGCCAGTAAAAGCACCCCATTCTCTGCTTTCTCCAGAGTGGGCAAAAAAAAAAAAAAAAAAACCACCCAGCACCTAAAATTACAAGGGGGGGAAGGTCTCTGCATCCTTCCCAGTAGGTCAAAAGCACCCTAATACTCTGAATAGTTCCTAACTAGTAACAATTCTTTGACCCTCTGTCCTCTTCTGAGGAGGTAAAAAGTCCCCCCCATCCTCCTTCTCATCCTCAGCCAGTAAAGGTCCCTGATCCTGGGCTAAGCACACAGTGACTAAAAAGCATCGATATACTCACTCTTAACCAGAGCCTGTAATAAGCACACCAAACATCTGTTTCCTCCCCAATGGGTAAAAAGCACAACTGTACTTGGCCCCTTCCCCAGGAGTACAAACCACCTCAACCCTGTCTACATCTACTCCCCAGCCAGTACAAAGCACCCTATCTCCTGCCTTGTTTTAAAAGTCAAAAAAAAAAAAAATCTCCCAACACCTGCCGATTTTTATTCTCCTCTCTAACCTTTCAAACGCACCACAAACTCAGGCTCATCCCCAACTGGTAAAAAGCCTTCAGATTTCAGACCTGGTCCACAGTGTGAAGAAGCACTGGGCCCCTCTGCCTGATCTCCACCCAGCACAGACCACCACATCTCCAACCTCATCCTTACTGAACAATCACTGCCCAAATTCTGCCTTCTGGTTAGCAGTCCTTAAAAAGTGCCCCACCCTTTGTCTTGTTCCAAATGGGTTTAAAAACACATCCCTGACCTACCAACTCATCCTCATCAGGTGAAAGGCCCTGACACCAGCCTTTTCTAGAATGGATAAAAAGCAAGCTGTCCCTCTGCAGTTACAGAGCCAGTAAAAAGTGTCCCAATTCCCTGTCCTGTCCCCATCAGTTAAAACTCAAATAACCTGTATTTATCCCTGGACCTTAAAAGAAGCCCTCAGTCTTCCATGTCACCCCCAGCCTACCAGTGAAAAACACTCTATCCTCTGCCTTAACCCAACATGAATGGATAAAAAGCTTATCAATCTAACACATGGCTTCTTCCCCAAATTACAACAAGATAGAGGATCCCAGTTCTCCTCTGGAGTGGTTAAAAAGCACCTGACGCCAGCCTGGTTCCTCACAAGTTTTTAAAGCTCCCTGATCCTAACTCTCCTCAAAAAACTTTCTTTGCATGTTTGTGTGTGATCCTGTGTATCAGTGGGTACTGTGTGTGCCTGCGGAGGTCCAAGGGTGACTTGAGGGATCATCTTGGATTGCTCTACCTCCTTTTTACTTTGTTGTGGATTTTCCCTGGCTCCACCTGCTGTGACCAGAAGTGCAGGCTTCTGACATTTCTGCCCTTGGTTTTTAAATGGTATCAGGTATCTGAACAAAGCTCCTTCTGTTTGTGTGTCTGAGGCTTAATTCCTAAGCCATCTCTAAAGCCACTCCCTAGACTTTAAAAAGTACCACAGCCATTGCCTCATTCTTTGTCTTCTTCAGAATAAGTAAAAAGCACCCCAGCCTCTGTGTTGGCCTGAGTAACTAGAAACAGTCCTGACCCTACACCTAGTTCTAAGTGGGGGAAAAAGTATCTCCATTGTCTACCTTACCCCAGAATGGATGAAAGGCTCCCTATTCTACTGTCACTTCCTGGACCAGTAGAAAGTGCTTCGGTACTCCTCATTGTACCCTGCCTTTGAAAAGCACCCATCGTCCGGGCCGCCATCCCCAGGTGAGTGAGCCCATCCGCCTGCCCAGTCCCCCCACCCCCCTAGGTCGCCCCGGGTCCCTGCGCCACGCCCTGGCCTGCCTCGGGCTTTGGCCTGGGCCGCGCCCCGGGCCCCAGCCCCTTTCTTCCTCCCGCCCGCCTGCTTGTGCGACCGACTGGACAGGACTTGCTCACATTCCTCCACCCCTGGAGCTTGGGAGGGCCACTAAGCCAAGTCCCAGGCTCTGGGTGAAGAATGCTGCCAACAACATCAGCCCCTCTGCCTCTCTGGGCCACCGAGGACCCACACAAGTGGTCTATAGCAGACACACTGCTACTCAGAATTCAACAGAGTGAAAGAAAACTCAAGCAAAGTTCTAAGGGTCAAAGGCCATACATCTGAAAACCTCTACAATCATCCTATCACATGGGAGAGATTTGTCACATCCAGCCCAAAGATAAGTAGACCTCCCTTTTTTTTTTTTCACCTTACTGTTCCTTTCTAATATTAATCACTGTAGATTAACTTTTCCAAAAGCCACCCCCAAAACATATACAACTCCAGGGAATACACCACTCACTCTCACATATTACCAAAATACTACATCGTAAAAGTGCACTACCCTGTCTACTTAACCTGATTTAACTGAAGTACTAAGAGCCTAGTAGCTGCAACTAGGAAATAACAATAACAAAAGACAAACATACCCAATCCAAGGCAAGCACTAGTAACAACTGCCCAAGTGTAGTAATACCAACTAAACCAGTTCAGTCAAAAACACACAAAAACTGAAAAGCACTAGAAGGCAAAACAAAACTGAAAAGCCCTAGAAGACAAAACAACAACGTCCAAGGCAAAGTACAGATACATGAGAAACAAAACCCAAGGAGACCAATCTCCCATTGAAAGAATCAACCCTTTAAGGATGGATTCCAACCAGAACAAATTCACAGAAAATAGCCAAGAAAGCCTGACCCAAGACAACAACTTTCAAAGTATGATCATTACCATGATTAATACTATGAAACAGGAAATCTAAGAGGAATTAAACAACCGCATCAACCACTTTGAACAGGAACACAACAGGCATTTGGAGGAGTTGAGAAAATCAGTTCAAGAAACAAAAATAGGCATAGAGCAGTTAAAACAGTCTCAGGAAGAGTTTAAAATTGAAAGAAAAGACAAGTTATCTTCAACGCAAAACTCAACAGAGAATCTTATCAGCAGAACAAATTAAGCAGAAAATAGAATTTCAGATCTTGAAGACAAAGTGGGAGAATTAACCAGCTCAATGGAAGAGGTAGTTAAAGCCAAAAAGGTACTTGAGAGAAACATTCAAGAGTTATGGAACACCCTGAAGAAGCCTAACATCCACATTCATGGACTACCAGAGCAAGAATCTCAAAATACAACACCTGAAGAAATTTTTCAACTTATCATAAATGAAAACTTCCCTCAACTGAAGAATGAGAGGCCCATCCAAATACAAGAGGCATTCAGCACTCCAAACAGATATGACCAAAATACAAAATTGCCATGGCAAATAATAGTAAAAACACTCCACATTCAAGACAAAGAAAAGGTACTGAGAGCTTCAAGAGAAAAAAAACAAGTCACTTTTAAAGGCAAACCTATTAAAATAACAAATGACTTCTCAATGGAAACAGTAAAAGCAAGAAGAGCTTGGAAAGACATACTTCATGTATTAAATGAGCAAAAATGCCAACTCAGACTGACATACCCGGCAAAACTATCTGTCATGATTGAGGGAGAAAGAAAACTTTTCCAGCACAAAGACAACTTGAAGGGATACATGTCTACCAAACCGGGCCTTCAAAAAATGCTAGAAATGATATGCAAACTTGAAGGAAAAAAAAACCGTATCCAGGAAGACAGAAGAGATAATACCACAAAAACATAAATGTAAAAAAATAAGCTTACAAAACTCATTAAACATAAAAAATGTCCAGAATTAAAAATAATTTCTCCATTATAACACTAAATGTCAATGGTATTAACTCACCGATTAAGAGACATAGATTACAAACTTGGATTAAAAATCACAACCCATCAATCTGTTGCCTTCAGGAAACTCATCTCACCACAAAGGATAGGCACATCCTAAAAATGAAAGGCTGGTCCAAAATTCTGCAAGCTAATGGAACCAGGAAACAGGCAGGGGTAGCCATTATGCTGTCGGACAAAGTGGACTTCAAACCAAAACAAATCATAAGAGACACAGATGGATACTACATTTTAGGCACATGTACAATTCACCAGGAAAACTTCACAATACCGAACATTTATGCACCCAATACGGGCCCCTCCACATTCATTAAGAAAATCTTACAGTGTCTAAAGCAAGAAATCAACCCCCAAACAATAATTCTTGGGGACTTCAACACCGCCTTCTCAACATGGGATAGATCAACAGGTCAAAAGCTTAACAGACACACTTTGGAACTTAATCAAACCCTTCAAGAAATGGACCTTACAGATCTCTATTGAACTTTTCATCCATGCACTAAAGAATACACATTTTTCTCAGCAGCACATGGAACTTTCTCCAAAATAGATCACATATTGGGCCACAAAACGACTCTCCACAAATACACGAAAGTTGCAATTCTAGCCTGTGCCCTATCAGACCACGACGGCCTAAAGCTGGACATCCACAACACAACAAGCAACAGAAAATACACTAACTCCTGGAAACTTAACAATATGATGCTGAATGAGAACTGGATTCGGGAAGAAATTACAAAGGAAATTCAAGATTTCCTGAAAGAGAACAATAATGAAAATACAACTTACCAAAATCTCTGGGACACAATGAAAGCTGTCCTAAGAGGTAAGTTCATAGTTCTTAATGCCTACATCAGAAAAATGGAAACATCAGAAATAAATAACTTAACAATGCAGCTTAAAGCTTTAGAGACACTAGAGCAATCTGATCCCAAAAGTAGTCGAAGAGAGGAGATTAGGAAAATAAGGGGAGAAATATCTGAAATCGAGATTAAGAAAATGATAGAGAAAATCAACCAGTCAAAAAGCTGGTTCTTTGAAAAAATCAATAAGATTGATACAACCCTTGCTAAATTAACCAAAAGCAAGAGAGAGAAAACCCAAATTTTCAAAATTAGAAATGAAAATGGAGATATCACTACTGATACTCAAGAAATCCAGAGAATTATAACATCATATTTCAAAAACTTATACTCTGTGAAACTTGACAACACAAAAGAGATGGATGAATTTCTAAGTAAACACAACTTACCTAAATTGAATCAGGAAGTTGTGAATTATTTAAATAGTCCTATAACATACAAGGAAATTGAGGAAGTAATCTCGAAACTTCCCACCAAAAAATGTCCTGGACCAGATGGATTCAGCACAGAGTTCTACCAGACATTTAAGCAGTTAATAACACCAATACTCCTTAAACTGTTCCATCAAATAGCAAAGGAAGGAACACTACCAAATTCCTTCTATGAAGCTAATATCATTTTAATCCCAAAACCTAATAAAGATTCACTTAAAAAGGAAAACTATAGGCCAATCTCTCTGATGAACACAGATGCAAAGATTCTCAACAAGGTCTTAGCAAATCGGATTCAAAAACATATCAAAAAGATTATTCACGGGGAACAAGAAGGCTTCATCCCCGGCACACAAGGTTGGTTCAACATATGCAAATCAATAAATGCAATTCATCATATAAACCAGTACAAAGTCCAAGACCACATGATACTCTCGATAGATGCAGAAAAAGCTTTTGACAACATCCAACAGCCTTTTATGATCAAAACCATAAGAGACAGTTAGAATGGAAGGAACCTTTATCAATATAATAAAAGCTGTATACAACAAACCAACAGCAAGGATTATGCTCAATGGGAAAAACTGGAAGCATTCCCGCTTCGATCAGGAAATAGACAAGGCTGTCCACCATCACCACTTCTATTCAATATTGTACTTGAAGTCTTAGCTGAAGCCATGAGAGAAGAAAGGGATATAAGAGGGATTCAAGTCGGCAAGGAAGAAGTCAAGCTATCCCTATTTGCAGATGACATGATCTTATATCTGAGTGATCCCAAAAAACACCACCAGGAAGCTCCTGGATCTAATTGAAAAGTTCAGTAGGGTGGCAGGATACAAAATAAACATACAAAAATCAGTGGCTTTCCTATATGCCCAGAGTGAAAGAAGTGAAAAAGCCCTGAGAGAAACAATGCCATTTACTATAGCCCCTAAAAAAAATGAAATACCTTGGTATAAACCTAACCAAGGAAGTAAGAGATCTTTACAATGAAAACTTTAAAACCCTCAAGAAAGAAATTGCAGAAGACACCAGAAGGTGGAAAGACCTCCCATGTTCCTGCATTGGCAGAATCAACATCATGAAAATGACCATCTTACCAAAGGCAATATACAAATTCAATGCTATACCAATTAAAATCCCAAAGCAATTCTTTAAAGAAGTTGACCAAACAATCTCAAAATTCACATGGAGGCACAAAAGACCCAGGATAGCAAAGACAATCCTGATTAACAAAAACACAGCTGGAGGTATCATCATACCAAACCTTAGTCTATACTACAAATCCATTGTTGTAAAAACTGTGTGGTACTGGCTCAAAAATAGATATGCAGATCAATGGATAAGGGTTGAAGACCCAGATATAAGCCCACAAAAATACAGCCATTTGGTCTTTGACAAAGGGGCTCAAAAAATCCAATGGAAAAAGAACAGTATCTTCAACAAATGGTGCTGGCAAAACTGGATCTCCACATGTAGAAGATTAAAACTGGACCCGTACTTGTCACCTTGTACAAGACTTAATTCCAAATGGATCAAGGACCTTGATTTAAGGCCAGAGACTATAAAAACCATAGTTGAAAAGGTAGGAAACTCCCTCGAGCTGATTGGGCTAGGCCAACAGTTCCTAAACAGACATCCAATGGCACAGTCACTGCTACCAACTCTCAACAGTTGGGATCTTGTGAAATTAAAAGGCTTCTGCTCAGATAAAGAGATTATAAAACGAGCTCAAAGGCAACCCACAGAATGGGAGAAAATCTTCACTAACCACATATCTCATAGACCTCTATTATCCACAGTGCACAAAGAACTTAGAAAACTAAACACCAAGGAAATTAATGGCCCAATTAAAAAATGGTCCCTGGATCTTAAAAGAAACATTACTAGGGATGAAATTAAAATGTCTAACAAATATCTTAAAAAATGCTCCACATCCTTAGCCATCAGAGAAATGCAAATCAAAAATTCCCTGAGATATCATCTCACCCCGGTCAGGATGGCAAAAATCCACAATACGAACAACACCAAATGCTGGAGAGGATGTGGAGAGAGGGGAACTCTCCTACATTGCTGGTGGGAATGCAGGCTCATACAGCCACTCTGGCAAGCCGTCTGGAGATTCTTAAAGAAATTAAAGATTGAAATGCCATATGACCCTGTGATTCCACTTTTGGGAATAACCCCCCATGCAGCAGAGGTTCACCTCGATAGCACAAGTGCAACCATGTTCATAGCAGCACTGTTTACAATAGCAAAGTCATGGAATCAACCCAAATGTCCAACAGTTGACTAGTGGATAAGGAAAATGTGGTATATCTATACAATGGAATACTACTCAGCCATCAAAAATGATGAATTACTGGAATTTTCCAGGAAATGGATGTCATTAGAAACAATTATATTGAGTGAAGTATCCCAGACCCAGAAAATTAAGCGCCGTATGTACTCCCTAATAGGTGGCTCCTAGTACCAAACCCACCCAGCCCACCTAGAGACACTCAAAGATAAATCTCTGTTATACAGTAATTGCAGTATGAACAGGAAGGATGGGGTAGGAGGGCCACACCAGAAACAAGGAGAGAGGGGACCATGCTACAGCAGAGAAAATAGGCCTCCATCAAGGAATGCAAGTAAGTAATGTGACACCTGGTTAAGTTCACAGACATTCGTTCCTGATCATTTACAACTGAGGGGGTGTGATCTCACCAGAAGGGGAGGGCATATAGTCTGGCAGATAAAAAGTAACCATTTTGCAAATGGGTGATTGTCCCCTCCCTCACTGTGGTTTCCTACTTTTATTACATCTACCTTTGAATATACTCTTATAACAAGAATCTAGTTTAACAACTTTGTATCTCTGGCCAGGGGGTGACATCCAATACCCATCGGGATGGAGTGAAGGGCATTGCAGGAGCAGCAAAACTGCAAAAGAAAATCAACAAACCACAATCCAGAACTTCAGAGACTCTATATCAACCACCTAGAACTAGGCCAGCCTAATCTCTCCCCATCCTGAAGCTCAGGGAAATTTGCAGAAGAGGGGGCGGTAAGAGTGTAAGAGCACAAGGATGGGAGAAGCAATGATATGCAAGATAGTCCACACAAGTTAGGGCTGAAGCAATCATAATTGGACTTTGCATGCCCTGCACAATGTCCAACACACTATTGACCCCACAAAGTCTAGCATTTGCTAAAAGCACCAAGATCCTTGGAGACAGGGGATTGACAGACAAAATACTGTTCCTATGCTTTTGGGGAACAAAGGAAAGGGTTTAGGGAAATGCCGCCAGGTCCTTGTACGTCATCGGAGAGGAGGACCCAGAGGAGAGTTTGGCAAGCACATTAAAGGATTCTCCGGGGATTGGGGGATGGGAGGCACTGGGGCGTGGGGAGGGAGGGTTGAAGGGAGGATGAGCAGAGGGGTCGAGGGCAGGAGGAGGGAGGGAGGGAACCGGTGTACCTATTAAGTTTGTATGAGCAGAGATAAAAAATGTTAAAAAAAAAAAACAGAAAAGCACCCATCATCCCTTGCTTTCACATCCACTAAAAAGGACCCAGATTCTGTGCCCCAAAGCTTAAGAAACTCTCTCATGCTGAACCTTGTCTTTGCTCTGGAGAATATATCCTGAATTCTCAACCTCATCAAGAGCTAGTAGAAAGCTCCACCATCTCATGCCCAGGGGATTAAAAGCATCTAAATCTCCATCTCATTCCCAACTAGTACACAGCCTTGTCTGGAGCCTCTAAAAAGCACGCTCTTCTCTAGCCCTCATCCCAGTTGGTGAAAAGTGCCCTGGTCCTCAGTTTTCACAATAGATAAAATTGACCCATTTCCTTGGTCTGCCAGTAAATAGTGCCTCCCCCTCCATATTGTCATGAGGAAAAGCAGTGCCCTAAACCTTCTCCGTCCTGTAACCCCATAGGGACCTTGTTCTTCCATCCATGTGTGACTGCTGCCAGGAACCAGGAGAAAGACTTACTTCCCATTTGTGTTAACTTGTATTAGAAACAAGATAGAAAAAGAAAAGACAGGGAAAATCTATAGGACAAGAAATTCAAAGAAAGTATAGTAACTGGGGTCTGTTGTACCTTCAATGCTGGGTGGGGGTGAATAACATCTGACAGTCCCCCAACAATTTCATGGACAAGAGGAAATTGCACATGATTCAAAACCAACAAAAATATGTTTTAAAGTTGTGAGGCATGCATAATAGGCATACAATGAGAAATCCATTCTAACCTGAATAGCAAATTCAACATGAGGCACATCAAATTCAACATGAGGTACATCAGATCCTGACTGAAAAATTTTCAGCTGTTAAGTAATATATATATATATATATATGTGTGTGTGTGTGTGTGTGTGTGTGTGTGTGTGTGTGTGTATGTGTGTGTGTATATATATATATACATGTATATATATATATATGATAGATGCCAAATGGAGGCATGTGTAGATTACAGCTGAATAAAATAACAAAACAGAAATATCCTGTATCACGAACAGCTGTCTGAAATCAACAATAGCAACAAATTCTGTCTGGAATCCTCTCAGAACCATTATGCTAGCTGTTACCTCTTCACAGACACCTTGGTGCAGAGGCAGAGATAGAGGCAAGGCCAGAAACAGATCAAGGTCACATCGCAAAGGTCAACCTACTGTTAACTGCATTCTACAAAGGCAAATGCCAGAAGTCCAGAGTGACAGAAAAGGAGCAGGGGACTGTTGGGCCTGGCCAAGGATAACAGTCTGGGAAGGAGTGAGCAGGGCATAGCTTACCACATGGGACCAAAGATGGCGCTGGGAGCTAGTGTCCTAGGCGTAACCCTGATCACATTACACAGAGTCCTAATTGGCTTATAGGAGCCAACACAGATTTATGTTTAGTCTGACCTATGCAGAGTATGTGCTATACTGACCATCAAGGTAATTGGCTGCCTGTTTCACGCGCTTTGCGTCTTTGTCTATATAAGCTGATTTGTTACCCCCAATAAACTGAGATCTTGCTTTGACAAACTCCCCGTCTGTGGCCGAGTCTCTGGAGGGCAGAGGTGGAGATGCGGGCGGTCAGGCTTTACTTATCTTCATTGTTACAGCCAGGAGCTGTGTAACTGAGTGAATGAATGAGTAAGTGATGGAATGTCGCTTTGACAGACTCCCTGCTGTGTCCGGAGGCCCCTGGATTTGGGTGGGGGTAAAGGGCCTGCAGCATATTCACCTTTCTCCGCCCTGACAGCCTGGAGCCGTCACAGTGTGTGCCTGGGGGAATCGCCCCAGCAGGGGACTGCAGCAGAGATCACAGCCACCAGCTCTCTATTAAAAGCACAGTCAGTAGAGCAAAGCAACACAGATTCTGAAAGTCAGAGCAGAATGAGTGACCTCCAGTCCAGCAGTCGCACTGCATCCTGCGCAATCAACCAGCCCAAGGCAAACCATGCGCTGAGACTGCAGGAGGCAGGCTTGTATAAAGTGCTGGGCACACAGCCAACCATCTGGAAAGGACTTAAGGCGTCCTAGTACATGGAAATTCTCCTGAAGAGAATCAGACCCATGAGAACCACCCACGCTCAATAAAGGATCTTTTTTTTTTTTTTAGTCTGTAAGTTATTTATTTATTTATTCGTTTGTTTGTTTATTTTTTATTTCCACTCATGCAAACTTAACAGGTACAGCAGTCCCCTCCCTCCCTCCACCCTCCCACCTCTCTGTGGCCCCCTCCCCTCCCCTTTCCCTCCCCATCCCCCAGTGCCTCCCTTTTCCATCCCCAGAGCATCCTTTAATGTGCATGCCAAACTCTCCTCTGGGTCCTCCTCTCTGATGAGCTGCAAGGACCCAGGGGTATTTCCCAGAACCCTTTCCTGTGTTCCCCTTAAGCATAGGAACACTACTGTGGCTGTCAATCCCTTGCCTCCGAAAATCTTGGTACCTTTAGCAAATGCTAGACTTTGTGGGGTCAATAATGTGTTGGACATTGTGCAGGGCATGCAAAGTCCAATTATGATTTCTTCGGGCCTAACTTGTGTGGAGTATCTTGCATATCATTACTTTTCCCATCCTTGTGCTCTTATAATCTTACTGCCCCTCTTCCGCAAATTTCCCTGAGCTTCAGGATGGGGAGAGATTAGGCTGGCCTAGTTCTAGGTGGTTGATATAGAGTCTCTGATGTTCTGGATTATGGTTTGTTGATTTTTTTTTTCAGTTTTGCTGCTCCTGCAATGCCCTTCACTCCATCCTGATGGGTATTGGATGTTACCCCCTGGCCAGAGATAAAAAGCTGTTAAGCTAGAGTCCTGTTATAAGAGTATATTCAAAGGTAGATGTAGTAAAACTAGGAAACTGCGGTGAGGGAGGGGTCAATCACCCATCTACAAAATGGTTACTTTCTATCTGCCAGACTATACACCCTCCCCTTCTGGTAAGATCATACCCCATTCATTGTAAATGATAAGGAAGGAAAGTCTGCGAACTTAACCAGATGTCTCATTACTTACTTGCATTCCTTGATGGTGGCCTATTTTCTCTGCTGTAACATGCTCCCCTCTCTCCTTGTTTCTAGTGTGGCCCTTCTTCCCCATCCCTCCTGTTCATAATCTTTGCAATTACTGTAGGTATTACAGAGATTTATCCTTGAGTGTCTCTAAGTGGGTTTGGTACTAGGAGCCACCTATTAGGGAGTACATACAGCACTTAATTTTCTGTGTCTGGGATACTTCACTAAATATAATTGTTTCTAATTCCATCCATTTCCTGGCAAATTCCAGTAATTCATCATTTTTGATGGCTGAGTAGTACTCCATTGTATAGATGTACCACATTTTCCTTATCCACTCATCAACTGTTGGACATTTTGGTTGATTCCATGACTTTGCTATTGTAAACAGTGCTGCTATGAACATGGTCATGCTTGTGCTATCGAGGTGAGTTTTTGCTGAATGGGGGGTTATTCCCAAAAGTGGAATAGCAGGGCCAAATGGCATTTCAATCTTCAATAAAGGATCTTAAGAAGTTCATTTTTCTACCAATATAGCTGTACCAGCAATTTACAGATCAGAAAAGTCCTCGGCACTGGATCAAGGAACATCCTTTTGCCATAAAATCTGAACCCTAAAGCCAACTTCACATAGACCAGAAGGGAAGCATGCCCCCGTTGGTGACAAAGAGGTACTGCATCCAGTAGTGCAAAGGATGTTAGATCTACAATCGGTTCAAAGCAATGGACTTGATCAGTGTACACACCCATTCCCTGACTCCATAACAGGCCTCTCAGGTTCATTTTCTGAGTTGGGTGGCAAAACACCTCCTGTGCTGACACTCTGATGTTGCAAAAGCAGCCCAAAACGGCTTCTCTCATGCAGTTTTCTCTTGCCTACATTTAGTCATACAGGTTAAGTTGATCATAGGAAGCAGGAGGTGAATAGAAACTTGCAGGCCAAGAAAGTAAGCTGGCTGAAGACAGAAGTAAAGAATTCCATTAATTCCGGCATGGTCAGGGCAGCAAGCATGGTTACAGAAGGAGGGATACAAGATGGGCCTACGCCAAAGAAACATAAAACCTATGAAGAAACAAAGAGAACATCAGAGTTGGTTGCTAAAAGAATTCCAGGGGGCCATCAGGTACTTTGGGGCCTAGGTTAAGAGCTGAGGTATCTCACATCAGCAGGACCATGGGATGCTTGTGAGAAATAGTTGCTGAGAAAAGCTAAGCAACCCCTTTACCCATGTCTGTCTGGAAGCTGTAATGTCAGCCACAACCACTGACAGAGGAATCCCAATGGCCTTGCCAAGTGACCTCTCTTGTGTGACACTTGCAGGGCTGAGGGTCCTGGCATCCAAGCCCTGCTGCTCCCACCTGCCTAAGGTAGCAAAACCCTTTTGCTCACCACAGAGTGGCTCAGATAAGTACTTGAAGTCATTTTCTCATCTACCAACTTGAGAATGTGAGGGGAGCAAAAGACTCATCCAAATGCAGGCAGTGTGCCTGCCTCTAGGTCTGTGTGCTGACACTCCTGATGTTCTAGAGGGCCAGGCTCTGTAGACTCACACCATGGGTTGACTCAGCCTCCAGGAGACTGACAAAATGACCTTACCTCAGCTTTACCATGAGTTGTTCACCATGAGCAGCTGGAAGCTCAATCACAGCAGCAGCCTGCATGCTCAATGCAATTTCTCTTGTTGATCACATATCATTATATCATCTTGTTTTTAAAAGAAGATAGAGACAGAGGGCAACATGTTGGGGAGACCTCGAGGGACAGAAGGAGAAGGGGGGAGTAGATATGATCAAATGCATTGTTTTTTATGGCATTGCAAAAGATACATGAAAACATTTAAAAAGAGTCTCTATTCAGACTAAGATGCCATGTACTTGACAGAATCTCAGCAGAACAAAAGACTCACCATCCAAATGACAGGGAGCATACCTTTGTCCACTTCTTTCTAACATGACTGGGCTGTTCACAGGGCTTACCAACTGAAATGATTCAATGTCGAGCACAAAACACAATTTCTATTCATGTCATGAACCTGCAATGCAACAGAGAGATCACAGCAGGAACACACACGGGAACTTTTTATTTTATTGGGAAGTGTGAGGAAAGGTGCCCTGCAGGTAAGCTGGCCTTGAAGTCCTGATTCTCCTGTGGTCAAAACACAACTGCAGAAATGACACGTTCAAGTGTCATGACACCTGGGATAGCTCTCAGTGATTACTGTTTCTCCACACACATGCACACACTCCTTTTACAAATACTAAGTGGTTGCATGTTCCTGTATGCAAGGATGTAAGCACCACTGTTCATGTGCCTGGGGGAAGCCAGAGACCCTCAGGTGTCATCCTCAGACAGGTCATCTACCACTTGGGAGAAAAGGTCTCTAGTGGCTTGGAGCTCAATAACTAATCAGCAAGCCCTAGTGATCCTCCTGTATCCTGGGTCTCCCCAACACTGGGATGACAAGCATGCCTCAATCTTAGGTTTTTATAGGAGCTCTGGAGATAGAAATCAGGTCCCACCGTCTATCTTACACTCACATTACATACGGAGCTATCAACCTGCTCAATAATTCATAAAGTATATGAATGCCTTTACCAATAACAGAACCAGAAATCTGTCTCATCTTAAACTGAATAAAATAGCCCTGGTACTCTGAATCTCCCCAAGCCAGCAGGTACAACAAATCCAAATCCTCTGCTTCATCTCCAGCACACAACACTCTGACTCTTGCACTCTGAGAAGATGAGAAGATTGTAAAAGGCACCCAGAGAAGAACCTGAATAGGTTCCCTATCCCCTACAAGGGAAGATTCAACCCATCTGCCTTGTCTCCAGCTGGTAAAAAGCCTTCTTCAGCTGCTTCATCCCAACTGGGTCAACAGGGTCTGATCCCCCCTGTTTTCTACTCACCCAGCAAAAAGTCTGGATCCAAGTTCTACGGAGTAGGTAAAATCACCACTGCCCTCAGCCTCCCCCAGAGCGCTTACAGTCTTGACCTTCTGTCTCATTCTCAACAGTAAAACGATACCCTCATCCTGTTTAGAGCTTCTACAAAGCGCCCCCATTCTTATCCCTTGTGCTGAGCTGATAAAGAAGCAGGAGCATTCTTGGCATTGTCCAGAGCTGGTAAATCATGCAGAATCTCCCGTACTTGTGGGAGGGTAAAAAACTCACTGATCCTCAGACTCTTCTGCTGTAGGGGAAAGCACCAGGGTACTAGGCACCATTTCCAGCCATAACAAAGCTTCTGGACCCTCCTCCTCAATTACTAAGTCCTGAAAGCTCCCGAGTCTTTCATCTGGTCCAGAGTGGGTAAAAAGTGCCCATGTATGCTATGTAGTCTGGGCTATGTAGTCTAGACTACATAGCATACATGGGCATGCATGTAGCAGGTAAAAGCCCCTTCACTCTCTGCCTGTTTCTGAACAGGTGTAAAGTCTTCTCATTGTCACTTTCCTTTCCAGCCCATAAAAATCTCTCAGTTCTCCACTTAGTTGTGAGATATTAAAAAGCACCCTGTCCTTTGCCTGATTCCCAGCTAGTACAAAGTGCCCAGTTCCCTGTAGTGTCCAGTCTCAAATGCGTTTTAAAAGCAACCTAATGGTCTCTGCTCCTTAGGCATTAAAAAGCACTGGAAGAGAACCTTCACCTCTTCCCCAGTGGGGGTCAACATTTTAAGAAGTGTCTTACCCCTCTGTCTGTCTGAACAGGTAAAATGTGCCATGTCAGCTGTCTCTTCCAGAATGGATAAAAAGTGCCTGGTCCCCCCATCTCAATCACCAATTGATTAAAATGACCCCCATTCTCCCTGCTAGGGACTAGGAAAAAGTGTGTTGGGTGGGGTGATAAACGTCCTGATACTTGGTCTTTTTCCCAGCCCTTCAAAATTTTCAGGCCCTTGGAGCCATTAAGAAGCACCCAGGCACTGCTGTGGTCCTCAGCATTTAAAAAGCACCTCCTGAAACATCAGGTAGTAAAAAGCACTCCTGGATCGGCCTCTAAGTGGGGAAATAAACACCCCATACTTGGTCAGGTCTCCAGCTGTTAAAAAGTTTCCTGCCCCTCAGCCTGTGAAGACACTATCAGGTCCTTAGCTTTAAAAAAAAAAAAAAAGCACCTAGACCACTGGGTGGTAAAAAGCCTCCCTCTTCCTCAGCCTGATAACTAGTGGACAAAAAATACCCCAATACTCAGCCACCTCTTCAGCAGTTAAAAAGCGCTCCAGTCCTCCTCCTTATCCTCCTCAGTGAAAACACAGAAACAAATCCTCATCTTGTGCCTCATCTAGCCTACTGTAGGAACAGGGAGGGGTGGAGGAAGGGAGGGGATAGGGGTTCCTATTATGTTTGTATGAGCAGAAAAAAATAAAAAAATTTTAAAAATTTAAAAAAGTTCTCATCCCCTGCCTTATCATAAGTGGGGGAAAGCACTCCGACCCTGACTTGTCCAAAATGGGTTTGAAACTGCCCCCCCTCCTCCGACACACACACAGTCTGATTCTCACTCATCTCCCTAAGTTCATCTTCTACCTCATGTCAGGAGCATAAGGAGCTCAGGACCGACCCTCCTGGGCTTGCACAGGTGAACAGCGCCTGGACCCTCCCCCACAAGAATAAGGCCCTGAGGGAGTAAAAACCTCCCAGCATTCCCAGTGCTCCCAGGGGTCCCCACCAGATCTGCAGCAGTTCCTAGAGCGTCAACTGCACCCCACCTCACCTCATCTCCAGCCAACAAAGAGCTCCTGATGCTGATTCCATGCCACACCCAGAGAGGCAAAAAGCCCACATCCTCCCCGCCTCCGCCTCACCAGTGATAGCGCCCCCTGCTGGTCTTCTCCAGAATGGGTTTCGGAAGCACAAGATTTTCTCACTCCTGTCACTGGCTTCGAAAGCATGCCAACCACAGCTGGTAAAATGTCCCTGACTACCCCACCCCTCATCTCGGGCCGTGAAAAAGCGCCATATCCTCCAACTTGTTCTGAGCAAATCGTTCCACATTATATACTTAAAACTTCTTAGCTGTTAGACAAGGCCACACCATTTTGTAAAAGCTCTCCATTTTGGTTAGGCAGTGACATTTCTCACAACTAGGATAGTCTTTCTAGATTCTCACACTTCCCAACCTATAGAATTGGCTAGCAATGACAATTAATCATTCAAAGTTCTTCACTTCCTACCCTCTATATCCTTATGCAGGTCAAAAAAAGTAACATCTTATATTCTGACTGAGTCAATAACTATTTTTAGTACCCTTATATCCCTCCCCCTTCATCTGTAAACTTACAAAAGAGGTATCCTCCATGGCAATTGGTTTCAGATGTCAACTTAAAACTTCAAAACTGAGCCTTTGGATACAACTACAGGGAATAAGTAGTTTGGCCAAGCCTGTAGGAGACTGTCTAATTGCATGACTGACAACAGGGAAGACCCAGCCCACGCTGGGTGGAACCAGTCCATGAACAGGTGGATAGGATGGAGAGTTAGTTCATGATTGGCACTGTGGCAAACTAGAAGTTATGTATTGTTCCTTCACCCTCTCTCAGCCCATCCTGTGGTATGGCCAGTTCTCTTGGCTCTCTTAACATGACGATGAACTGTGAGTAGAATTGTGTGCATGAACAAAGTCTCACTCACTATCATGTTTTCATTAGAGAAAAGCAAGATGAAACCAAGATTTGTACCCTACCAAGTGGACATGAAGTCTTTTCAGAACACTGAGACTGTCTATCCAAGGCATTCATATCTCTTCTACAACCTCTTTCCTTCTCTTTTTAGACCTGTTCACTCTGAAGCCTGCAGGTAGGGCACAGAGATCCAGTCCTTCACCACAGGTCACCCATCACAGCTCTTCTTTTCCCCAGTAAAAACCTACCCAGTACTTAAGTCACATGTCTAGTGTTTCACAGTGCTCAGGTCACTCGTACCATCATCATATCCCATAAAAGTATATTTGTTAAAATGCAGGTAGGTATTACACATAAAAATAATAAATTTTCTGCAGATTAAGGAGATTAGTTGGTAAATTGCTGGTCATGGAATCATGACACACCGAGCTCAATTCCCAGGACCCACATTAAAAAAAAAAAAAACAGGCTGGAAAGATGGCCTAGGGGTTAAGACTCTGCCTCCCAAGCAGAAGGCCCTGAATTAAGATCACAGGATCCACTTTAAAAAGCCAGACAGGAAATGGCAGTGACCTGTACTTCTGGCCTTGGTGGGCAGAGCCTGGAAAATCCCAGAGCACACCAAAAAGGAGGTAGAAGCAATTCAGGATTATTCCCAAAGTCACCCTTGGGCCTCCAGAGGGACACAGTGTCTTCTGATACACACACGTGCGCACACACACAAACACACACACACAAAAAAATATATATATTAATAAAAAAAAAAACAAGACTTGGTCCTAGTCTTGGGAGATGCAGACAGGCCAATCTGTGGAGTTCCGGCTGGCCAGCCTAGCATAACTGGTGAGTTCCAGTTCTGTGAGAGGCACTGTCTCAAAAACTGAGGTGGCTGTTGCGATCTCAGAAAGTAAGGTAGACAGCACTTGAACAAGGACACCAGAATTTACCCACTGACCTTGAAATGTACACACTCGCATGTATACCCATGGAAAACACACACACACAGTTCCTCTGCGTTTGTACACAAAATCCTTTTGGTAGTGTTCTGACCTTCCTATAAATTCATGCTAGTGTGGGATCCTAAATTAGAATTTTCCCTGCCCCAGAAATACCATGGTATTGTGCAGTTTGCCTGCATATTTGCTGATAAATGACCATCAAGTGGCTTAAGGGAACAAGGGATTTATTCTCCTATGATTACTGGTTACAGTTAATAGTCCAGCTTGATGGGAGAGCATGCACCAACACCAGGGCCGAGGGAACTGGCCACACCATCACCACATAATGGTTGAGAGATGGACAATCCTTATTTGCCAGACCAGCATGTCTGGCCAAGTATACAGAAGGATGCTGACTTTCTCAACCAGGTCTCTGTGATTTGTCTAGGGCCTAATCCCACCCACCATAGGCTGGGTCTTCCCCATCAGCTAGACAAACTCCTGCAGTTTGCTCTGGGCCTAACTGAACCATTAATTCTATACAAATGTGCCCAGAGCTCAAACCCTCAACAGTCAAGTTGACACCTGTGCTTAACTATGACACATAGCCTAAGTGAAAATGGACACCCCAAATGCCCTGGTGTCTGGCACTGGAAGGAAAAACTGTTTTCCATTCTCCTAACCTAGGCTCACAGCTCAAACTTTAGAGGCAAATTCCCTGACATGCATTTCATTTTGTTCCATGAGTTAAAACATTGCTACAAGCAAGTCACAAACAGACTGAGAATTTTTCTCCCCATTTTAAATAAAAACCATGAGAAAATAGTCTTATATACATACTTTTATTCTTGCTAATGCAAGAGAAAATTCTGAAGAAGGGTATTTAGCTGGTTATTTGTAAAACAAGTCACTGAAACAAATGGTTCCACCAACAATTTCAGATTTACCTGTGTCAGTTTTGTTCCAGAGATTCCCAAACTTTTGGTTTTATGACATGAAGTTGTGGTTGCCAAATATGTTGGGCCACATTCACAACAATCCTGCAATGCATGGACTCATGGGCCATAGTTTGATAGTCCATCAGTTTTCCAAGGGTGATTCTATGGCCAGTAGTATTAGCATCCAGGAACTCGTTAGTGTAAAGTATAAAATCACACCATACCATGGACTTAATGAAAGTTTTAATTGGAGTTCTAGAACCGCGAGGCCAATCATGGGAAGGGGGAGAGAAGAAAGAGAAAAGAAAAAGAGAGAGAAAAGGAGGGAGGAAAAGAAGAGAGCAGAAAGGAGAGAATGGAGAATTTTATACAGAGGTGGTGGGTAGGCTGAGAGTGGCAGGGTCTGAAGGTAATTTCCAAGGACCTTTGTCCAGCCCAGGAGGTGTGGCCGGGATCAGTCTTTGATCTTGGAACTCTGCTTAAAGCACCTCTGGGGGGGGCAGTGGTCATCAATCCTAACATTTCAGCCTCTTATTAGCGATGAGAAGTGATATATTCCTGCTGGATGGGGTCAGCATGGGAGTAATGGAGTCCCGTTCCCTAGTTCTCACCGTAGGGGCGAAGATCACTGTGGGCTGGAACCAGATGAGTTACCCCTCTCTGGTATGCAGTAGATGGATATTTGGTAAGGAGCATTTTGTTAAAAGAGCTTCAGGTGAGTTCTCTGAACCTGTCCTGGAGACATCTGAAAAAGAATGCAGGATAAGTAGGAACAGGCAAATGGCAATTAGTGAACCTATGAGGGGAAGAATTGAAGTCATCAAGGGGGGAATCATAATTTTGAGTACTCCAAGTGAGCCTCTTGCAGAATGGATTTGAGCTGTCAAGTTGCAGAGGTTGTGATTCTCTCTTCCACTTTTCCTGTGCAATTGATGTGATAGCAGGTGATTTTGGAGGACGACTGAAGCCAACAAATTGAATTGACTTTGTAGTCAACAATGCTTGTGACTAGTTGAGGCTCCTTGTAAATGCATGTCCATCATCTAGAGCTATGAGTGTTCTGTTAACTCCAGCTGCTTCCTCCCATGGAAAATTGAACTCCAAAAGGAAAAGTTAAAATAGGCCACTGGATCTATTCATCCTCCAGTTCCCATCTCAAAATCTAAATACATGTACTAGATAAAAGTAATAATAAGACTGAAAAACACAGTTGAAAATTATCCAAATACACAATTGTAATCACAGAAAATTTGCAAAATGTGGCATAGAATTCAGTTCCCTACAAATGTGCAAAGTTGCATTCATTTCCATAACATATATGAATTCTTTTAAGCTTACATTCAAAATATGCTAATCATCACTTCATTGAAAATCTAAATGTAGTCACCTTTTAGTAGAGAGGCAGGCCTCACCGCTACAGTGGATAGTGCCACCCACAGATGACATGTGCTGTCCACTACCCACCCATAACCACAACATGAATTTGCAACAGGGGAGGAGAAAAGAAGCAAAATTTCCAAGGCCCTGCCTTTTTTTTTAAAACTACTTTAAAAGGAAAAATTGTAATTTTAATTACATTTTATATTTTGTACATATTGTTACGAGTCAGCCATTTTTAATGATAATGGGTGACCAAACCAGCCTTTGGAGCATTCTCTACTTCTGACGTTACTTGATCATGTTTATTATAATCTCAAAGAGGAAAAAAATTTTAAAAACAACAACAACAACAAAATCTTATTCTGAGCATTCCAGTAACTTTTTTTGTGTTTGTACCTAGCTGTACTATAAGTAGCTGGTTTGTATGAGATGCTTCAAAAGAGCAATGATAAAAGGTTTTGTTTTTTCCTTTTTTTTTTTTTTGTCTAAGACGCTGCTGTTTACTTCCTTTGGCCTCTTAGATGTACGTGTGGAACAATGTCCAACAATAAAACAGAATTACATTTTGCTGAGTTATACAAACATCAACAAAAGAAAACTCCTCTGCCTGTAACATTGTCATATCACACTGCTCACCTAACAAAACCTTCAGACCTCTGGCTTGTGACAGAGGGTTCAAGGTACAGGGATACCTTGACCTAATAATTACCTGCTTTGTCTTGGGAATGCCTTTCCTGGAATCATAGTAAAATCATTTATTTATATCTATACTTACATTTATAAACTTATTAGTGTTGGGAATTGAATCCAGGGCATTGCACATGGTGGTTAGTACTCTACCACTGAGATAAAATAACCCGCATGTATATTTCCACTTTTTTTTGTTGCAGTGCTACTTTAACAACCAATTATGATTCAGAAAACATAGCAGTTTCTCATTAACATTGGTCAAAATTGTAGATGTGTAACAATTACTCTTAACTGTTGCTGTGAAAGAGCACCCAAAGTCAAGCAACGTAAGGGAGAAAGGGGGATTTATTCAGTTTATGGTTCCAGAGGGGAGATAGAGTCTCTCATGGTGGAGATGGCATGGCTGGCTGGCCAAACCTGGAGGAGGTTACATCATTGCAGATATCTTGGAGGCTGAGATCTCCAAGACTGCTTGCTGCAAAAGGAGACTTCTCCTGGAGGTAGGGTGGGACTAATCCACCTCAAGACCCACCCCTTGTGACCATCTTCTTCCAGGAAGGCTCCACCTCTCAAGGTGCCATGACTTTCCCAAACACATGAAACTGTGGGAAACACATTTCAAACCATGACATGATGTATACATGTACTAGATAAAAGTAATAATAAGACTGAAAAACACAGTTGAAAATTATCCAAATACACAATTGTAATCACAGAAAATTTGCAAAATGTGGCATAGAATTCAGTTCCCTACAAATGTGCAAAGTTGCATTCATTTCCATAACATATATGAATTCTTTTAAGCTTACATTCAAAATATGCTAATCATCACTTCATTGAAAACCTGAAGATTATAGAAAATATTTTTGAGATTTATTTTTATTTAATTGAAATAAATATTTTTCCTAATATGAAAACATCATTAAATTAAAAATTTGTACCCATCTGGAATGTTTGTTCTGAAAGTCCTTCCTATAAAAATTCTATTAGTTTTCTAACTAAACACCAAGGAAACTAATGGCCCAATTAAAAAATGGGCCCTGGAACTTAAAAAAAAAACTTTACCAGGGATGGAATTAAAATGTCTAACAAATATGTTAAAAAATGCTCCACTTCTTTAGCCATCAGGGAAATGCAAATCAAAACTTCCCTGAGATATCATCTCACCCCGGTCAGGATGGCAAAAATCCACAATACGAACAACAACAAATGCTGGAGAGGATGTGGAGAGAGGGGAACTCTCCTACATTGCTGGTGGGAATGCAGGTTCATACAGCCACTCTGGCAAGCCGTCTGGAGATTCTTAAAGAAATTAAAGATTGAAATGCCATATGACCCTGCTATTCCACTTTTGGGAATAACCCCCCATGCAGCAGAGGTTCATCTCGATAGCACAAGCACGACCATGTTCATAGCAGCACTATTTACAATAGCAAAGACATGGAATCAACCCAAATGTCCAACAGTTGACGAGTGGATAAGGAAAATTTGATACATCTACACAATGGAGTACTACTCAGCCATCAAAAATGATGAATTACTGGAATTTTCCAGGAAATGGATGTCATTAGAAACAATTATATTAAGTGAAGTATCCCAGACCCAAAAAATTAAGTGCTGTATGTACTTCCTAATAGGTGGCTCCTAGTACCAAACCCACCCAGCCCACCTTGAGACACTCAAAGATAAATCTATGTAATACCTACAGTAATTCCAAGGATTATGAACAGGAGGGATGGGGTAGGAGGGCCACACCAAACAGGAGAGAGGGGACCATGTTACAGCAGGGAAAATAGGCCTCCATCAAGGACTTCAAGTAAGTAATGAGACACCTGGTTAAGTTCACAAACGTTCGTTCCTGATCATTTACAACTGAGGGGGTATGATCTCACCAGAAGGGGAGGGCATATAGTCCGGCAGATAAAAAGTAATCATTTTGCAAATGGGTGATTGACCCCTCCCTCACTGAGGTTTCCTACTTTTATTACATCTACCCTTGAATGTGCTCTTATAACAAGACTCCAGTTAACAGCTTTTTGTCTCTGGCCAGGGGGTGACATTCAGTGCCCAGCAGGATGGAGTGAAGGGCATTGCAGGAGCAGCAAAACTGCAAAAGAAAATCAACAAACCATAATCCAGAACTTCAGAGACTCTATATCAACCACTTAGAACTAGGCCAGACTAATCTCTCCCCATCCTGAAGCTCAGGGAAATTTGCAGAAGAGGGGGCGGTAAGATTGTAAGAACACAAGGATGGGAGGAGCAATGATTTGCAAGATACTCCACACAAGTTAGGGCCAAAGCAATCATAATTGGACTTTGCATGCCCTGCGCAATGTCCAACACACTATTGACCTCACAAAGTCTAGCATCTGCTAAAGGCACCAAGATCCTTGGAGACAAGGGATTGACAGCCACAGTAGTGTTCCTATGCTTAAGGGGAACACAGGAAAGGGTTTAGGGAAATGCCACTGGGTCCTTGTACGTCATCGGAGAGGAGGGCCCAGAGGAGAGTCTGGCATGCACATTAAAGGACTCTCTGGGGATGGGGGGGGAGGCACTGGGGGATGGGGGGAGGGGGGAGGGAAGGGGGAACAGGGGGCTTGGGGGAGAAGAAGGGAGGGAGGGAAGTGGTGTACCTATTAAGTTTGTATGAGCAGAAATAATAATAAAAATGTTTAAAAAATATTAAAAAAGAAAGAAAAAAATTCTATTAGTTTTCTCCTGGAAGACACACAGTCCTTAGTAATCACAAACCTCCTATTTTTAGTTTAAGTGTTTTTATGTTACTTTCAAATGCATGAACATTATTTCCAAACACTATTCTATTTTTTGGAGGGCATGAATGTGTATAGGTGTGTGCAAGAGGGTGCTTGAGTATGTGTGCCTGTGGAGGTCCAAGATTGTCTTTGGGAATTATCCTAGATTGCTCTGTCTCCTTATGGCTTTGCTCTGGAGTTTCCTAGGCTCTGCCTTTCAAATTGCCTGGCATTTTACATGGGATCTGAATTTACATCCTTTTTTTAGGAGGAGGCAAAGCTTGAGCCATCTCCCCAAATCCTAACTATTTTTGAGGCAGAGTTTTAACCTCTGAGCCATCTCTCCAGTGCTCTAACTAGTATATTTTCATTTCTGACTATCTTCACACTTTTTTTCTTGCTAAGATTGAATGATGAATGTGAGATGAAATAACTTTTAAAATGTGTTTTACAACTAAAAAACATATTTTGAGAGTTGGATAGTCAAAGAGTTGTTATTTTACTATATCAAAAGAGAGGTATGGATAACTAGTATAGGCTTCCTAGATGAGAACTAGTGGTTCAAATAGGAAGGGAGACATGAATGAGGGAGGGAAATGGGCTGGAGGGGAAAATGGGTGGGATGGAACAGGATGTGTGCCAATATAGGCAATGGGTGATAAAAACACATAAACTCATTGTTAATATAAATTTAAAATGAAGTCAATTATAAAAGAAAGAAGTGCAGGAAACCATTATATTCATTTTTATGTTCATATTGATAATAGCATGGGAGTATTGTTAAATTAAAAGATTGTCATGTTCCTGCACAATTACCAACATATCATTGACCCCCCCAAAGTCTAGCATGGATCACAGGCACTAAGATCCTTAGAGGCAAGGGATCAACAGCCACAATAGTGTTTCTATACTAAAAGGGAACACAAGAAAGAGCTCTAGGAAATGCTTCTGAGCCCTCACACCTCATCAGAGAGGAGGACCTGAAGGGAAGTTTCTTTTTTTTTTTTTTTTTAAACATTTTTTATTATCTCCGCTCATACAAACTTAATAGGTACACCGGTTCCCTCCCTCCCTCCTCCTCCCCCCGACCCCTCTGCTCACCCTCCCCTCACCCCCCCACCCCACCCCCCAGTGCTTCCCCTCCCCCAATCCCCGGAGAATCCTTTAATGTGCATGCCTAACTCTCCTCTGGGTCCTCCTCTCCTATGACGTACAAGGACCCGGCGGCATTGCCCTGAACCCTTTCCTTTGTTCCCCTTAGGCATAGGAACACTATTTTGGCTGTCAATCCCTTGTCTCCAAGGATCTTGGTGCTTTTAGCAAATGCTAGACTTTGTGGGGTCAATAGTGTGTTGGACATTGCGCAGGACATGCAAAGTCCAATTATGATTGCTTCGGCCCTAATTTGTGTGGAGTATCTTGCAAATCATTGCTCCTCCCATCCTTTTGCTCTTACACTCTTACCGCCCCCTCTTCCACAAATGTCCCTGAGCTTCAGGATGGGGAGAGATTAGTCTGGCCTAGTTCTAGGTGGTTGATACAGAGTCTCTGAAGTTCTGGGTAGTGGTTTGTTGATTTTCTTTTGCAGTTTTGCTGCTCCTGCAATGCCCTTCACTCCATCGTGATGGGCACTGTATGTCACCCCCTGGCCAGAGACAGAAAGCTGTTAAACTGGAGTCTTATTATAAGAGCACATTCAAGGGTAGATGTAATACTTATACCCAAAAGTGGAATCGCAGGGTCATATGGCATTAGGCAATGGGAGGGGTCAATCACCCATTTGCAAATTGGTTACTTTTTAATCTGCCGGACTATATGCCCTCCCCTTCTGGTGAGTTCATACCCCCTTAGTTGTAAGTGATCAGGAACGAACTGTGAACTTAACTAGGTGTCACATTACTTTCTTGCAGTCCTTCATGGAGGCCTATTTTCTCTACTGTTCCATGGTCACTTCTCTCCTTGTTTCTGGTGTGGCCCTCCAACCCCATCCCTTCTGTTCATAATCCTTCCAATTACTGTAGGTAATACATAGATTTACCTATGAGTGTCTCAAGATGGGCTGGGTGGGTTTGGTATTAGGAGCCACCTATTAGAGAGTACATACGGGGCTTAATTTTCTGGATCTGGGATACTTCACTTAATATAATTGTTTCTAATGACATCCATTTCCCGGCAAATTCCAGTAATTCATCATTTGTGATGGCTGAGTAGTACTCCATTGTATAGATGTATCACATTTTCCTTATCCACTCGTCGACTGTTGGACATTTGGGTTGATTCCATGTCTTTGCTATTGTAAACAGTGCTGCTATGAACATGGTCGTGCTTGTGCTATTGAGGTGAACCTCTGCTGTATGGGGGGTTATACCCAAAAGTGGAATCGCAGGGTCATATGGCATTTCAATCTTTAATTTCTTTAAGAATCTCCAGACAGGTCGCCAGAGTGGCTGTATGAGCCTGCACTCCCACCAGCAATGTAGGAGAGTTCCCCTCTCTCCACATTCTCTCCAGCATTTGTTGTTGTTTGTGTTGTGGATTTTTGCCATCCTAACCGGGGTGAGATGATATCTCAGGGAAGTTTTGATTTGCATTTCCCTGATGGCTAAAGAAGTGGAGCATTTTTTAAGATATTTGTTAGACATTTTCATTTCATCCCTGGTAAAATTTCTTTTAAGTTCCAGGGCCCATTTTTTAATTGGGCCATTGGTTTCCTTGGTGTTTAGCTTTCTAAGTTTTTTGTGCACTCTGGAGAGTAGAGCTCTATCAGATATGTGGTTAGTGAAGATTTTCTCCCATTCTGTGGGTTGCCTCTGAGCTCGTGTGACAATCTCTTTATCTGAACAGAAGCTCTTTAATTTCACAAGATCCCAACTGTTGAGAGTTGGTAGCAGTGACTGTGCCATTGGATGTCTGTTTAGGAAATGTTGGCCTAGTCCAATCAGCTCGAGGGAGTTCCCTATTCTTTCAACTATGGTTTTTATAGTCTCTGGCCTTATATCAAGGTCCTTGATCCATTTGGAATTAAGTCTTGTACATGGTGACAAGTATGGATCCAGTTTTAATCTTCTGCATGTGGAGATCCAGTTTTGCCAGCACCATTTGTTGAAGATGCTGTTCTTTTTCTATTGGATTCTTTGGGACCCTTTGTCAAAGACCAAATGGCTGTAATTTTGTGGGCTTATATCTGGGTCTTCAATCCTTATCCATTGGTCTGTGTGTCTATTTTGGAGCCAGTAACAGGCTGTTTTTATAACTATGGATTTGTAATATAGACTAAGGTTCAGTATGGTAATATCTCCAGCAGTGTTTTTGTTACTCAGGATTGTCTCTGCTATCCTGGGTCTTTTGTGCCTCCATATGAATTTTGAGATTGTTTGGTCAACTTCTTTAAAGAATTGCTTTGGGATTTTAATTGGTATAGCATTGAATTTGTATATTGCCTTTGGTAAGATGGTCATTTTTACGATGTTGATTCTGCCAATCCAGGGACATGGGAGGTCTTTCCACCTTCTGGTGTCTTCTGCAATTTCTTTCTTTAGGGTTTTAAAGTTTTCATTGTAAAGGTCTTTTACCTCCTTTGTTAGGTTTATACCAAGGTATTTCATTTTTTTAGGGGCTATAGTGAATGGGATGGTTTCTCTCAAGGCTTTTTCACTTCTTTCATTCTGGGCATACAGGAAGGCCTCTGATTTTTGCACATTTATTTTGTATCCTGCCACCCTACTGAACTTCTCAATTAGTTCCAGGAGCTTCCTGGTGGAGTTTTTGGGATCCCTCAGGTATAAGATCATGTCATCTGCAAATAGGGATAGCTTGACTTCTTCCTTGCCGATTTGAATCCCTCTTATGTCCCTTTCTTGTCTTATGGCTTCAGCTAAGACTTCAAGTACAATATTGAATAGAAGTGGTGAGAGTGGACAGCCTTGTCTAGTTCCTGATCGAAGTGGGAATGCTTCCAATTGTTCCCCATTGAGCATAATCCTTGCTGTGGGCTTGTTGTATACAGCTTTTATTATATTGATAAAGGTTCCTTCCATTCCTACTGTCTCTAGCGTTTTTATCACAAAAGGCTGTTTATTGATTTGCGTATGTTGAACCAACCTTGTGTGCTGGGGATGAAGCCTACTTGGTCCCCGTGAATAATCTTTTTAATATGTTTTTGAATCCGATTTGCTAAAACTTTGTTGAGAATCTTTGCGTCTGTATTCATCAGAGAGATGGGCCTATAGTTTTCTTTTTTAAGTGAGTCTTTATTAGGTTTTGGGATTAAAATGATATTAGCTTCATAGAAGGAATTTGGTAGTGTTCCTTCCTTTGCTATTTCATGGAACAGTTTAAGGAGTATTGGTATTATTAACTCCTTAAATGTCTGGTAGAACTCTGTGCTGAATCCATCTGGTCCAGGACATTTTTTGGTGGGAAGATTCAAGATTACTTCCTCAATTTCCTTATATGTTATAGGACTATTTAAATAATTCACAACTTCTTGATTCAATTTCGGTAAGTTGTGTTTACTTAGAAATTCATCCATTTCTTTTGTGTTGTCAAAGTTCACAGAATATAAGTTTTTGAAATATGATGTTATAATTCTCTGGATTTCTTGGGTATCAGTAGTGATAACTCCATGTTCATTTCTAATTTTGTTAATTTGGGTTTTCTCTCTCCTGCTTTTGGTTAATTTAGGGGTGTATCAATCTTATTGATTTTTTTCAAAGAACCAGCTTTTTACTGGTTGATTTTTTCTATCGTTTTCTTAATCTAAATTTCAGATACTTCTCCCCTTATTTTGCTAATCTCCTCTCTTCTACTACTTTTGGGATCAGATTGCTCTAGTTTCTCTAAAGCTTTAAGCTGCATTGTTAAGTTATTTATTTCTGATGTTTCCATTTTTTTGATGTAGGCATTAAGAGCTATGAACTTACCTCTTAGAACAGCTTTCATTGTGTCCCAGAAATTTTGGTAAGTTGTATTTTCATTATCATTCACTTTCAGGAAATCTTGAATTTCCTTTTTAATTTCTTCCTGAATCTAGTTCTCATTCAGCATCATATTGTTAAGTTTCCAGGAGTTAGTGTATTTTCTCTTGTTTGATGTGTTGTGGATGTCCAGCTTTAGGCCGTGGTGGTCTGATAGGGCACAGGTTAGAATTTCAACTTTTTTGTATATGTGTAGATTGCTTTTGTGGCCCAATATGTGATCTATTTTGGAGAAAGTTCCGTGTGCTGCTGAGAAAAATGTGTATTCTTTGGTGCGTGGGTGAAAAGTTCAATAGAGATCTGTAAGGTCCATTTCTTGAAGGGTTTGATTAAGTTCCAAAGTGTCTCTGTTAAGCTTTTGACCTGTTGATCTATCCCATGTTGAGAGGGCGGTGTTGAAGTCCCCAAGAATTATCGTTTGGGGGTTGATTTCTTGCTTTAGATGCTGTAGGGTTTTCTTAATGAATATGGAGGGGTCTGTATTGGGTGCATATATGTTCAGTATTGTGAAGTCTTTCTGGTGAATTGTACCTGTGACTAAAATGTAGTATCCATCCGTGTCTCTTGTAATTTTCTTTGGTTTGAAGTCCACTTTGTCTGATAGCATAATGGCTACCCCTGCCTGTTTTCTGCTTCTATTTGCTTGTAGAATTGTTGACCAACCTTTTATTTTTAGAGCGTGCCTATCTTTTGTGGTGAGATGGGTTTTCTGCAGGCAGCAGATTGATGGATTGTGATTTTTAATCCAAGTTTGTAATCTGTGTCTCTTGATCAGTGAATTAATTCCATTAACATTTAGTGTTATAATGGAGAAACTATTTTTAATTCCAGACATTTATTATGTTTAGTAGTTTTTATAAGTATATTGCTTCACTTTTAATGGTGTTATATTTGCCTTCTGTTCTCCTGGATATGCCCGTTTTTTTCTTCATGCTTGAGTATCATTTCTAGCATTTTTTGAAGGCATGGTTTGGTGGACATGTATCCCTTCAAGTTGTCTTTGTGCTGGAAAATTTTTCTTTCTCCCTCGATCATGACTGATAGTTTTGCAGGGTAAATCAGCCTGGGTTGACATTTTTGCTCATTCAATACTTGAAGTATGTCTCTCCAAGCTCTTCTTGCTTTTACTGTTTCGACTGAGAAGTCATTTGTTATTTTAATAGGTTTACCTTTAAAAGTGACTTGTTTTTTCTCCCTTGAAGCTCTCAGCACCAGTTCTTTATCTTGAATGTGGAGTGTTTTAACTATTATTTGCTGTGGCGTGCTTCTGTTTTGGTCGTTTCTGTTTGGGGTGCAGAATGCCTCTTGTATATGGATGGGCCTCTCTTTTTTCAGATGAGGAAAGTTTTCCTTGATGATCGTTTGAAAAATTTCCTCAGGGGTGGTATTTTGAGATTCTTGCTGTGGTATTCCATGAATACCCATGTTAGGTTTCTTCAGGGTGTCCCATATCTCTTGGATATTTCTCTCAAGTATCTTTTTGGCTTTAACAACCTCTTCCATTGAGCTGGTTAGTACTCCCTCTTTGTCTTCAAGGTCTGAAATTCTGTTTTCTGCTTCGTTAGTTCTGTTGATAAGACTCTGTGGCATTCTGGGTTGAAGATAACTTGTCTTGTAGCTCAGTTTTAAACTCTGTTTGAGTCTATTTTAACTGCTCTATGCCAGTTTTTGTTTCTTGCACTGTTTTTCTCAACTCCTCCAAATGTCTGTTGTGTTCCTCTTCAAAGCAATTGTTTCGATTACGTAATTCCTCCCAGATTTCCTCTTTCATAGTATTGAACATGGTAATGATCATATTTTGAAAGTCGTTATCCTGGATCAGGCTTTCTTGGCCTTTTTCCACGGGTTTGTTCTGGTTGGAGTCTAACATTATGGGATTAATTCCTTCAGTGGGAAATTTGTTTACTTGAGTGTTGCTTCTCATGGATTTGCACTTTGACTTTGGCATTGTCGTTTTAACTCTTAAGATCTTTCAATTTCACTAAACTGAATTATTTGTTCTGGGGTTCTGGGGGTGGGCAGGGATGGAGCTTACCTAGGTCGCGGGTGAGGTCCAGCTGGACCGCGCGCGTCCCGACCAGCGGAGCGGGGTGGGGAATGGGAGGATGGGGGCGTCGGCGTGAAGCTATTTAACCCGAGGGCAGCTGGGGCGGGGCCCGGGCGCAGGGGGATGTCCTCCTCGTTCCTTGGCCCTGCGCGGGGCTCCGGCTGGATGGTGGGAGTCGGAGCCTGGTCCCTTTGGGCTTACCTGGGGTTCTGGTGGGCGGGCGCGGGCGGAGCTTACGTAGGTCGCGGGGTGAGGCCCAGCTGGACCGCGCACGCGTCCCGAGCGGCAGAGCGGAGTGGGGTAAAGGGCCAAATGTTCTTCTATATTCTAGGGTTCAAACAATGATTACATCTTAAGAGAATAGATAGAACTTATCATGGATAAACACAAAAACTGTCTCTATTACTTTCTGAGTTTTCCCTCCTAATGCGCATCTCTGATAACTAGATCAAAACTATCCTTCTGCTTCCTGCTAGCCTGAGAGAGGAAGTTTGGAAGGAGGTAGATCAGTGGACTCCTAATCTACTTGGCAAGTCAAGTCCCAGTCTAAAACACAAACAAAAGCAAACAAGTAGAACTAGTAGGTGGACAAGGCCTGAGGACTGGGACAGTAGATTGTCTTCTGGCCTACACCTGCAGGTGCACAAACATAGGCACGTATGTACATAAAGCAAAACCATGCAGATCAATCACCCTGCCCACACACATGCACATGCCCCTCCTCATAAAAGTAACAGTTCCTTTCTTTTACAAAAAATATAGTTGAAACATGTATGCAGTGAAAATAGGAAACCCTGATTGGAAAGATCAATTTGCTCTTGTCTAACATACTGTAGGAATCTAATATAATCACAATCATAGTTCCAAATCTGAAGGATATGACTGGACCATGCAAACAATGGAGAGATGGAAGGCAAAGTCTTCTAAACTTTAGATTTGATAGGAGTATTTTCTGAGGTCTTTTATAAAGGGGGACAAGGTTAAATATCATTAACAGTGAAATGCTGCATGTTTAAAAACCAATGTGTGGACATCACAAATGTGCACATTAGAAAACATAAGTATTTCAGGTAACAGATATGTTAGTCTTCTGGAGTCTCAGTCTTCTTTGCATACACATAACATCACATTGTGCCTCATATACATATAATATTATAGTGTACATATAACAGTGAACATGAAAAATACATCATCTGTGCAGTATGGGACAAAATCCATCTGACTCCCATGACACTCAGACCTGAGTGTTGCTCCTTCAAGCTGACAGTAAGGCAAGCTAAGAATCAGAATTACTACAAGAAAGGCCATGCATAGCATGAAAATTGTCATGTGATCCAATGCCTCCTGCCTGGACAAACACTAATTTCCCACCTCTACTCACTTGATTCCACAAATTTAACGTAGGTCCCTATTTTCCAACTTTGTTTTTCCTTCCTGTGTGTTTTCACAAGTCAGTGACAACAGACAAGTGAACTGAGAATCTCTGATTCTCAAGATTTGTAAAAACTGCAGTTAGACTCAGATTCACATTTCTGTATGTATACATACACATCTATTCCCGTGTGTGTATAGACATCACATGTTTCACACAACCCTTCAGCTCATCAGTGGACCATTCTCACTCAGGCCAGACTTTGTAGCCACAGACTTCTGTAACGTTTTCAGCACTACTCCTGCTACCAATGTCACAGGATCATCTCCACGGACAGTGATAGGGATTTCTATCCAGTAAGCACTCACAACCAGAATGCCAACTCTATGGATATAACCAGCCATCAATGTACTTAGTGTGTCCTGCTGATATTTAGTGTGTCCTGCTGATTTGGAGGCACAGTGAAGTTTGAGAAGTACTGTCTTGGACTGCCTGCTCTACTATTGCTTTCTTCCTGAAGAATGCAGTAGTTTGGATGAGCCAGAAAGAAGCAGAAGCATTAAAAGTGTGCTCAGAGTTTTGGTTAGGGTGCATAAGTGATGGCAGCAAATGTGTTGAACAGAAAAGGAGAGAGTAGTACAGAACTATCTTAAATCCTCAGTCCATGTGAACTCATGTATCCTGCTGTCTTAATCAGAGATCATATGCCCACAAGGAATGAGGGGAACCTGTGTTCTGGCAAGATGGGTTCTCCAACAGAGACCCTGCTAGTGTCTGGATCCATGCTCACATGAATAAAGAATTTGGGTCCAAAACTACAATATGGGTTTCTAAGCAGGTGCTGGGACACTTAAATTTGGAAGAAATATGCCTGAAAGTAAGGATTGTATTAATTTTATCTTAAAAACATTAGAAGACACAGCTATTTTTATGACAAATAAGGAAAGACAAAGAGGATTTGGGAGCTAGATGGGAATAGGGAAAGGTAACAGTGTGTATTTGTGTGTCTTCATGTGTGAGAGAGGAAGAGTAAATGAAGTGAATAAATGGATCAAAATACATTATGCACATGAATGAAAGTTTCACAGTGTAACTAACCCATTTTTACACATCATTTATTATTCATACATGGCATGGTCACGACTAAATCATGTGTGTAGTGTTCTTTCTTTAAGCCATTTTCAAAGTCATTCTGCCCTCCTCTCTATCTGAAGACCTCTCTATCTGATCTACAGGATGTGTTTTCCCAATCTTCACAATCGTCTGAAATAATTTTCTGAGCAGAATTTTAAAAAACCTCCAACAGGCCTCTACTGATTGTTGCTAAGAGGGAACTGCATCTCAAGCCACGGGCAAAAATCACTGTGATAAATCTCACTGCTAAAATAATGCAGTTGAATAGTATGTACATACAACATTGCTCTGAACCCCAGATAAGCCATTAATAGAAATACAGTGCATAACAAAATTCTTTTTACTATCTCTACAGTGATTTTATTCAGATCTGACTGTTGGCAGTGGGACTAATGTTTCCCATAAGATATCAAGGCATCTACAGGAAATGCCATGCTGGTTACAGAAAGTGGTGCAGATGCCCGGCAAAAAAGAAAGAATTACTTACCACTTCTGTTACCTGCCACACAACATGAAAAACAAAGGAAATCTTATACTCTTGGATCTGGTGACAACTTCTCTGCTGGGTGAGGGTCTAGAACTTCCAACACAACTGAGAAAAGAAAAGTTGCCTACAGGACAAATGTATACTTTCCTAAAGACATCCAGGCAAGGATGGTCACAACACATAAACTAGGCTTACTTGGGACATAATGGGTGTCATCTTATGTTTGCCCATTTTAGCACCCTTCTCTCAGGCCTAAATACTTGAATAAATCTCCTACGGCCCAGTAGCAATTTCACTGGCAAGAGAAAATTGTATCTAATTTGACAAAAAAGTAACAGCTCATGCTTTAGTGTTCTGATGCACGCATATTTCACAGGCAATGAGAGGTGTAGGCAAAAGGATGAGCTACTGTAGCCCATTATAGGCTACATGGCCAGTGAAACATGACTTACATCAGACCCTGCATCAAAAAATTTTCATCTCTTAAATAAAAAACATGATAGAAATCACATTGAATGGGCAAATTGGAGCAACACAAAATAACAAACAGACATAAGATATATCACAAATAACTGAGATCAACACTGGACACAAATTCTGTCTGGAATCCTCTCAGAACTATGATATGATACTAGTTGCTATCTCTTCAATGGAGGCTTTGAACAGAGGCAAAAGCAAGGCAATAACCCTAGCATGGTGGTGTCAGCAATCCATCAGAAATAGCAAAAACTCCTCAGCACCAGCAGAAAACTTGGTAGTGCAGGGGGTCACAACACAACAGACAGTCTTCCACTACCTGTACTCTATAATGACAAGTGCCAGAAAGATGTCCAGAGGGTCGTTGTTCTGCAGCAGAAATGAGGACTCCCACCACCCCAGAAAATAACCAGTCAATATAACAAAGAAGATACTCTCTGTGGGTCAGAGTAGAATGACTGTCCTCCACACTACATTTCTGCAGTCTGCAGAAGCAAGTAACCTGAGAAAATCCATGCACAGAGTTTATTTGAAAAAGATCAGTGCACAATGCTGGGAACATAGACAAGAGCTGGAAAGGATTTAAGGCCTCCCAGTTTTCACACTTGGGATCTCTATTGCAGGGAACCAGATGCCACGGAAACCAAAGGCTGATGAACACCCATGCTCTATGGAAGATCCTTAAAAGTTTGCCTTTCATCCAAAGCAGGTGTATCAGTAATGTACAAAAACCACAAAGCTCTCAGTAGTGGACAAAGGAGCATCCTTTAGGTCTGAAAGCTTAACCATGAAACAAGTTTCACCAACAGGAGGATAGCACTCCCCCTGGTGGCCTATCTGTGGTACTGCAGTCCTTAGTGCAAAGGGTGTTAGGGATATAATTGGTTTAAAGCAGTGGATTGAAGGATACACACACCCCTTCCCTGACACAGTAACAGGTCGCTCAGACTCAACTACTGGTTTGGCTGGGAGACCGTTTCCTGTTGCTGCCACTTCTAGTGTCTGAACAGCAGCCCAAGAAACGCCTTCTCTCAAGCAATCTTTTTTTCCTCCGCATTTAATAGTGCAGGCTGAGCTGGTCACAGGAAGCAGCAGCTGAATGGAAAGCCATGGGCTGAGCAAGGAAGCTGGCTGAGGACATCAGAAGGTGAAGCAGCCCATCCAATCAGTGGCCAGGGCAGGAATTAGTGTTGCAGGAGGCACACTAAAGGGGAGCAGAGTTGATAGCGAAAATCATGGAAGCCTGTGAAGAGACGGAGCAAGAAAACAACTGGGCTCAGCCACTAAAAGACTTCAGTAAGCCATGGGAAACTGATGGCTATGCAATCCCACCCTAAGCCTAGATCTGGAACACAGGTCTGTGTCAAGAGCTGAGGCAACCCACCTCACCAGAACCATAAGTAACTTGTAAGAAATAGTTGTTGAGAAAGGCTGAGCAACCTCAGGACCCATGTCTGCATGAAAGTTGGAAGGCCAACCACAACCACTGCCTGAGGAATCCCAATGACTTTGCTCAAGGAAGCGCTTGCATTTGACACTTGCAAGGCTGAGGATCCCGGTACTCAAGCCTTCTGCTCCTACCACCTGCTTATGGTAACAGCTCTCCTTACTCAACACTGATTGCCACACAGTGCTACTTGAAGTCATTTCCCTTGTCTATCAAGGTGAGAATCAGAAAGGAGGAAAAGACTCACCATCCAAACGCTGTCAGCATATCTTCCTCTAGCTCTGTGTGTCGACATTGGACACCACCTCTGTTCTGTGGGTCAGTCTCCCTGGGCTCACACCATGGGCTGACTCAGCCTCCAGGGGATTGACAAACTGCTAATGTTCAACTTTACTGTGAGTTCTTTACCATGTACACACTGAACATCAATCATGGCAGCATATTCTCTTATTCATCACACATTATTTTATTGTTCTGCTTTAAAAAGAAGAGAGAGACCATAGAAGTGGGAGGGAAACATGTTGGGGAGACCTGCCGAGGGAATACTCCAACCCATCATGGACTGGGCTTCCTTCATCGATTAGATCATCTCCCACAGGATTTCTCAGAGCTTTGCCTTCACAAAATAAGTGTTCATTTTCTTACTGCTAGAAACATTCCAGTGACAGGAAACAGGATCAAAATGCATTTATATATATTTATATATATGTATATATGAGTTGTCAAAAGTACACAAGAATATAAAAAGAGGGATACTAATATGGTTCAGGGGCTAAATTCTGCCTCTCAAGCAGAAGCACCTGAGTTCAGATTCCCATCCCTATATGAAAATGTCCAGGAGGAATGACAGTAGCCTACATTTCCAACCCTGGAAAGCAGAGCCTGGGAAACCCCATAGCAAAGCAGAAAGAGGCTGAGTAGCCTTGGTGTCCACAGGCAGGCATACAGACACACACAGACACACAGACACACAGACACACACACACACACACACACACACACACACATAGAAAACGTACGTCTGTTCCAGTGCCAGTGGAGGCCAGAAGACCACAGCTCTCATCCTGTGACAGGAAACAGACCACCTTGAAGACAAGGTCTCTAGTGGCATGGAACTAAGCAATGAGGATAAGCTGGCTGGACAGTGAGCCCTAGGGAAGCTCCTGAATCCTGGGACTCCTCAGCACTGGGGAACAAACATGCCCAGCTCCTAAGACAGACATTTTACATGAGCTCTGGGGATGGAGCTCATGTCCCATTGCCTTCCACACACACATTACAGACTGAAATATCTATCTAGTTCTGCTCATTAATTTATAACACAAGTGACTCATCTTACCAGTATGGAATTCAAACATGGCCTAGAGCACATGAAGGACATAATTTGTCAGTAATACTATTTCAGTGTATTTTGGGTGCACACACAGCAAGGTTTGTTAGCTGACGTTACACTTAGTGGATAGGTTCATTCATGCACTTTGGATCTGGCCTGTCTTGCAAATGAAAGTCCTGAAGATTCACCTGATGCCAAGACAGACTACAAGCTAGCCCTGTGTCATCAATGGTCACCAGGAGTTTTATTGTCGCATCACTTCTCCTACTCTTCACCCCATCACTTCACTTGCCTTCTCTCTTAATCTTGGCTAGATTGAGGGGGCCTCACCTCTACTCCATAAAGAGTACCCCTATCTTCTGCCTCTTCTGGAGCAGGTAAAATGAGCCAAATACTCTGCCTTCTCCCAAGCTGGTAAAAAGCCAGCTGATTTTCTCTGTTTTCCAAAATCAACACATATAAAGTTACTTGATCCTCTGCCTGCACCCCAGTGGGTAAGGAGCACTTGCCCAGTGTCACAATTACTCTGCAGGTTGCAGACAAATTCATGAACAAATATCTTAAGGGAAAATAGATGTTTATTCTGGTACATGATTCCCCAGTTACACCTTACTTCAGCTTGGCATTACAATTTATACCAACACCAGGAGCCTAAGGAACAGGCCATACCACACAAGCCTCACTTGCCACTTAGCACGACTGTCCAAGTATGCAAAGTGTAATAATTAGTCTTATCGGTTGCTATGAGAGACCACCGAGGCTCAAACACTTAATGGGAGAAAGAGATTTATTCAGCTTACTGTTTCAGAGGGGAGATAGTCTTTAATGGCAGAAGCAGCATGGCTGGTGGGCAGAAGCAGGAGACAGGCTAAGTCACTGCAAACCTCTTGGAGACTGAGAGCTGTCTAACTCCTGCTGCAAAAACAGACTTCTCCTAGAGGAAGGGTGGGACTAATCTCCCTCAAGGCCCACCCCCTGTCACTGCTTTCCTCTAGCAAGGCTCCACCTCTCAAAGTTGCCATGACCTTCCCAAACATATGACACTGAGAGGGGACACATTTCAAACCATGACACAAAGTAACACCCCATCCTCTGTCTTTTCCTCAGCTAGTGGAAAATGTCCTGACACTCTGCCTAGTTCCCCGAAGCCTCCAGCTTCAGCCTTGTCCAGAATCAACAAAAGACACCACATTGCTTGGCCTGGGAATCACCCTTTCAAAAGCCACCAATCATTGGCTTCAACCCCATCCAGTAAAATGTCCCTTGACCTTGAGCTTTCCCCCTGATATGTACAGTTTGCCTTGCATCCTGACCTTCATTAGGAGCTGGTTCACCAACTTGTGGCTAGGGGATAAAAAGCACAGATCATTCACCTCATTGCCAGCTGGTACACAATGCCTCCACCCTTGGCCTGATGCAAGTCAATAAGAAAGATCCAACCTTCGAGGCCTCATCTCCATTCGGTGAAAAACACTCTAGTCCTCAGCCTCCACAGTGCATAAAGTCACCCTATCCTCCGTCTTTTCCAATCTACCAGTAGAAATGCCCAATGCTCCAGCTTGTACTGAGTAAAAGGAGCCCCCCAATACTGAACGTTTTCCCACCTGTAAAAAGTACCCTGACCCTCCTGCTCCTTGCTCAGAGCCAGAAGAAATCATCACAACCTCTGCCCTGTACCTACAGGATTTCAAAGGAGCCCAAATCTTCAGCCTCCTAGTTCCCAATTCCAACCTTCCAATCATCCCTGGCAGCTAACACTGCCACTTACTCCCCACTACTTCCATGGTTAAAAACTTTTCTTCTCCCAGATCCTCAGACTGATCTGCAGTCTTTATAAAGCAGTCATCCTTTTCCTTGTTCCCAACAGATGTGAAAACCATCCCGCAGCTAATCCAGCACATCACCAGCCTGCAAAAAAAGCTGCTAGTTTTCCAGCCTAGTCCCCAGTGGACAGAAAGGGCCAAATCCTCTGCCTTGTTCCCATGATAGTAAAATGTACCTTATGTTCTCCTTCTTCCTTAGATGGTAAAATGTTCTATGATCCTCTTCTATTCTGATCCTCCTTGTGGCTCTGGAGGATGGAAGAGCAGGGGGGGGGGGCGATCTTATGGCCAGGTACACAAAGGCCTGTGGGAAAGTCTGCCAGCACACAGTAACCTCCCTGGGCTCTGCTGAACATAGTCCCAGGAAGCACACCACCCCAGCAGCCTCACTGCTGCTACCTAATTCCAGCACAGGCTTTGACACACTGATTGCCTGGACCTGGGCTGGACACTTGGCTTTTATATAGAAAACACGTAAAAGGTTATTTGTGTCTTTCTCAGTGATTGAATATGGCTCCTAATTTGCTCTCTGCACATAAATGGACCCATGCAGACCGGTCACCCTAACCACACACATGTACTCAACCTGCTCACAAAAGGAAGCATTTTTTTTTTCATTTGAACAAGCAGAGGTGAAACACATATGTAATGAAAAGAGGAAACCCTGATTGGAAATACCAATTTTGCTATGTTCTGACATACTGCAAGGAAGGAACACAATCACCCACATAGTTAGCCATCTGAAGGATGTGTCCAGAGGGTGTAGAGGAGGAGAGATTATAGTCAAAGTGTTTTCAATTTTCAATTTGATAGGAGTATTTTCTGTGGTCTACAGAATAGATGGTGACTATAGTTAACAGTGATATGTTGTATGTTTAAAAATTTCTGTGTGGAATTCCAAATGTGCACGTCAGAAATCAAGGCATTTCAGGTGGGGATATGATAATCTGCTGGACTCTATCACTACTTTTTGTATGCACATAACATCACAATGTGCCTCATATACATACAATATTTCAGAGTGCATGAAAACACATTAGATAAGTATTTATCAGGATCAAGACAGATTCATGTCAGAAATGCAAGGATGGTTTAGGTCAATGAAAGTAATTCATCACATAAACAGACTCAGACACAAATACTATATGATCTATTCAATATATATGGAAATGTCTTTAAAAAATTCAACATCCTTCCATGATTATTGAGGAAACATACCTTAACACAATAAAGACTACATACAACAAGCCTTTGGCAGCATTGAACCTTATCATTTGTATATTTATTTTGGAATTCCTGTAACAGAAAACTAAAAGGAGACCATTAATCAGGGCTGGGAGGGAGGCAGGAATAGAGTGAAGACCTCAAAGAAGGAGATAAAAAACACTAAAGTCTGTAAGGTGGGAGGGAAGATAATGAGGGGTAGACAGATTTGTTTAATGGGGAGACAGATATGAAAGCACAGGACACAGGACGGGCTGAGAGAGTAATGCATAGAATTAAGATTTTAAGATCAACCATACAGAAACCATCCATATTACAATATATCAAAAACATTATTTTTCAAAAAGGAGTTTCAACAGACATACTTACAGAGAGAAGAAGATAGTGTATAGTGGAAAAAAACCCTAAAGACATAAGGAATTAAAATTCCAAGTACAAGATATGTAGTAACTCCTAATAACTTTTTGGTCAGAGAGCTCTCAAAGGTCCCCGAAATAGTATAGAGTTTTGTCATTACTCTTAGTTGCCCCCCAGAAACTGACAGTAATGCACTATTGTTAAAAATGCAATAAACCATGATCACAGAACACAGATTTTTAAAAATCTGTAAACGGTCTGGAAATGTTCTCCCAGCTTGACAACTTTCAAAATACAAGAAAGTACTAAGCAAGCTGCTAGTGGCAAGCTGCTAGTAATAATCAACAGTCTCATCCATCTGTTAAAGCTACAAGCTACAATAGCATCCACCCTGGTAAGGGGTAACCACCAGTGCATGAATAACAAGGAGGCAACCAATAGCCTTCTGATTTGATTAAAACCGTCTTTTCATCAGGGACCATATTCCAAGTACTGTAATCCAAGCCAAGAACTATGAAAGGGGAGAACATATGCCTAAGAAGGCTATACATTATTGAAGCTTAGTTATAAAATGCTATATCAAACTGCTTTTTTCAACATCCCTCATTATTTCCATAGATTGGATAAGCACTCAGGACCATAGAAGCTTCTTTTGCAACAGAAGCTATTTAGTAAAGAGAATCACAATTAACCAAAGTGAAGACAATCAGTGACTATGGAACTCTGATCCTAAACATGACATCTAAGCACCATGCCCCATGCCCACCATGTAGGAAACAATGCCAATGAGGGGGCTATAAGATAGTAAGAGTCCAAAAGGGGACTCAGAGTTGTGGCCAGACATGTCTTCTGGACATGACAGGGCTGTTGCATCCATGAGTTCACTACACATATACATTTCCACAAGACCTGAATTGGAAGTGTCTTATCAACATTTCACCATGGGAGCCAAAAGATCTCTAGAGGTTCCATATCTCCCTAAGAAACTTCTAATCATTATTTCAGGAGTTGGGGGTGGGAGAAAACACTATCCTCAATAGTATACCCACCTGTCATAGTTAGGCACAGGTGTTGACTTGACAGTTGAGGGTTTGACCTCTGGGCACATTTGTAGAGAATTAGTGGTTGCATTAGGCCCAGAGCAAACCTGCAGGAGATTGTCTGGCTGATGGGGAAGGCCCAGCCCATGGTAAGTGGGATTAGGCCCTGGAATAAAATACAGACAGCTGGTTGAGAGAGTTGGCATCCTTGTTTATGCTTGGTCTGGAAAGCAAGGATCGTCCCTCTCTCAGCCATTACACAGAGATGGTGTGACCAGTTCCCTCTGCCTGATATTGGTGCATGCTCTCCTGTCAAGCTGGACTGCAGACTGTAACCGGACCATCAGTAAGAAAATAAATCCCCTTTGCGGAAGAGGGGGCAGTAAGATTGTAAGAGCCAAAAGACGGGGAGGAGCAATGATACGCAAGATACCCCACACAAGCTAGGACCACAGTAGCTATAATCAGATTTTACATGACCCGCGCAATGACTGATATGTCAGTGACCCCCCCCCAAAGTCTAGCATGGATCACAGGCACTAGGATCCTTAGAGACAAGGGATTAACAGTCACAATAGTGTTCCCATACTAAAGGGGAGCACAAGAAGGGGCTCTAGGCAATGCTCCTGAGTCCTTACACTTCATTACAGTGGAGGGTGCAGAGGGAAGTTTGACTTTCACACTAAAGGATGCTTCAGGGAATGGGAGGGGTGAAGAGGGGGGCACTGGGAGAAAGGGAGGGAGGGAGGTGAAAGGAAGGGGGGAAACAGGGACTGGGGAGGGGTGGAGGGAGGGAAGGAACTGGGGTACCTATTAAGTTTGTTTGATTGGGAAAAATAATAAACAAACATTAAAAAAAGAAAATAAATTCCTTGTTCCATTAAGCCATTTGATGGACATTTATCGGCAACCATGCAGGCGAACTGCAACAACACCGTAATAAGATTCATGCTCCAACAAGTGCTCAGGCACATGCTATCATGAAACAAACTTGGTTGTGCAGAGACATACTGTAAATTGTCTATCCTTTCAATGTAAAGGTCATGCTCTTTTTCACCAGAGCACAAAGCTCCTACTGCATGGAGAATGGTGCTGAGGAAGCTCTGCTCTAAAATTGATAGGATTGGGAAGAAGAGTAAATTCAAGGGCATACACTTGTGAAAAGACAAAATAACAGGAGACAGACCGGTAGGGAAGAAGAATGTTGAAAAGGAAAAAAAGAGTGAGAATTGGATAGGGAATTAAGGTGTGAAAATATATTCATGCATGGAACAGTAAAAGAATATATCAATGAATGAAAGAACATAACCTCGATGGACCTGATTCATACACACACCCCTTATGTGACTCCAAAAATGCTGCTCAGACACTCAAAGATAAATCTATGTAATACCTACAGTAATTGCAAGGATTATGAACAGGAGGGATGGGGTAGGAGGACCACACCAGAAGCAAGGAGAGAGGGGACCATGTTACAGCAGAGAAAATAGGCCTCCATCAAGGACTGCAAGTAAGTAATGAGACACCTGGTTAAGTTCACAGACTTTTCATTCCTGATCATTTACAACTGAGGGGGTATGATCTCACCAGAAGGGGGGGGGGATATAGTCTGGCAGATAAAAAGTAACCATTTTGCAAATGGGTGATTAACCCCTCCCTCACTGTGGTTTCCTACTTTTATTACATCTACCTTTGAATATGCTCTTATAACAAGACTCTAGCTTAACAGCTTTTTGTCTCTGGCCAGGGGGTGACATACAACGCTCATCAGGATGGAGTGAAGGGCATTGCAGGAGCAGCAAAACTGCAAAAGAAAATCAACAAACCACAATCCAGAACTTCAGAGACTCTATATCAACCACCTAGAACTAGGCCAGACTAATCTCTCCTCATCCTGAAGCTCGGGGAAATTTGCGGAAGAGGGGGCAGTAAGATTGTAAGAGCACAAGGATGGGAGGAGCAATGATTTGCAAGATACTTCACACAAGTTAGGGCCGAAACAATCATAAATGGACTTTGCATGCCCTGCTCAATGTCCAACACACTATTGACCTCACAAAGTCTAGCATTTGCTAAAGGCACCGAGATCCTTTGGAGGCAAGGGATTGACAGCCACAATAGTGTTCCTATGCTTAAGGGGAACAAAGGAAAGGGTTCAGGGAAATGCCACTAGGTCCTTGTACATCATCGGAGAGGAGGGCCCAGAGGAGAGTCTGGCATGCACATTAAAGGATTCGTTGGGGATTGGGGGGGGGGGGCACTAGGGGATGGGGAGGAAGGGGTAAGGGGAGAGGGAGCAGGAGGTTCGGGGGGGAGGAGAAGGGAGGGAGGGAACCGGTGTACCTACTAAGTTTGTATGAGCGGAAATAATAATAAAAAATGTTATAAAAAATGCTGCTCAGGCTCACTTACCAGTTGGCTGGGAGACCATGTCCTGTGCTATCACTCCTGGTGTTGACACAGCTTCCCACGAAAAGGCTTCTCTCAAGCAGTCCTTTCTTGTCTGCATTTAGGAGTGCAAGCTGAGCTGATCACATGAAGCAACAGCTGAATGGACAGGGGCAGGCCTAGCAAGACAGCTGAATAAGAACAGTAGAAGGTGAAGTAGTCCATCCATTCCAGAATAGCCAAGGCAGGAAGTAGGTTTGGAGAAGGAGGGACACACGATGGGCAGACACCAAAAAAAGCTTACAAGCCTAAAAGTGACAGAGAAAGAAAACAGAGGGCAACATGTTGGAGAGATCTCCATAAAAAAGATGAGGTGGAGGGGTACATATGACCAAAATGTTTTGTTCTATGTATCAGATTAACAAAAGTATATAAAAGAATTTATTAAAAAAATGGGTGTCTTTGTTGGAACCAAGATGTCACTTACAGTGGACAGAATCTGTGTACAACAAAAGAATCATCATACAGATAACAGAGAACATGCGTGTGTCTAGTTCTATCTAACTTGACTGAGCTGTTCAACAGGAATTACCAATTGGCATTAGCCAATGGGGAGAAGAAATGTGGAAAATACCTTGAATCCTCAACCTCATCAAGAGCTTGTAGAAAACTCTACCAGCTCATGCCCTGGGAGTTAAAAGTGCCAAGATCCTACACCTCATTCTTAGCTAATACACAGCAACTTCACCCTATGCCAGGTTCTAAACACTCAATCAGGTGGGCCTCATCCTGGGTTAATGAAAAGAACCCAGATCCTCAGTTTCCACTATGAATAGAATTGACCCATCTTCAGCCTCATCATCCAAGTATGAAGGACCCCACATCCTGGACCTCTTCCCCACTCTGATTAAAGAATGCTAATTCTACTTCCCCTTGTCCAGAGCCATTAAAAATTATCTCATTCCCTACACAGTCCCTCATGGATTCAAAAAGCACCAGATCCTCTGACTCCTAGTCCCGAGCCTTTAATAAGCATCCCAACCTCTCACTCATAACTAGGCTTTAAAAAGACCACTCTTATTTCCCTACCATCCCTCCCAGTGGTTAAAATAAGCCCCAACCCTCTGCCTGCTCCAGAGCCCAAAAAGAGCACTGCATCCACTGACCATCCTAGATCCTCAGCCTCCTGTTCTGCAGTGCTTAAGCCCCCCCCCCGTCCTTTTCCTTGTCCCTGACAGGTTTAAAACTCATCCACCCACTCACCTCTATCCTTTAAAAGACCCACAGGTGACCATCTTGTCACCAGTGGGTTAAAAAACCCCAGATTCATTGTCTTGTCCCCAAGATGGTAAAAGGAGCCCCCCTGTTCTCCCTCTTCCTGAGATGATGAAATGTGCTGTAATCCTCTCCTGATTGGCAACCTACCCATCTCATGTGGTTTCTGGAGAAAGGGGAGCAGGGGAAGTGCTCACAGCAGCCAGGCACACAAAGGTCTCTGGAAAGATCTGCCAGCACAGGCAGGCACACAATATTCTCCCTAAGTTCTGCTGAAGAGTCACAGGGAGCGCACAATCTAGTGGCCTCACCATCTCTCCCATGTTCCAGCCCAGGGTTTGACACAATGAGGTCCTTGGACCTGGGCTGGCCAATTCAGTCTTTACACACACACAAAAAAAAAAAAAAAAAAAAAAAAAACCATGTAAAATGCTAGCCTGTCACTTTCTGCATTGGTTGAAAATGTCTTCCAGTTTGCTTTGGGGTCAACTTGCAGGCTTATGATCATTCTATAGTGGGAAGTAATTTTCTTCTTGTGTGGACTTCTGGTATCCATTCCAACCACTCCTTCAGTCCCAACTCTTCATTTGCCTTTTTCTCATGTGATTTCAAAGGGACTGGAAGAATTTGATTGTTCTTTCCTCCAAGTTTTTGGTGTCTACTTTTTGCTGAATACCTAAATACAGACTGAATCTTCAGTCTACCACAGAGTAAGCAATTAGTTGGTGTGGGTATGGGGAACAGAAGGGAGAGTTTGACACAGGAAAACACGGTACCTCTGGAGCCAGGACCTTACCTTGAAGCGTATGCATAGCTTGGATCCAGAGCCACTCCTCTGCATTGGCTTTCAAGTGATGGAATAATATATGCACACCAGCACAGTCAGTAGCAACTTTAGATTATTTTACTCTATTTGTGAATCTCTGGCTGTGCTTTTTCTTAACACTTTGCCTCCCTTTGGATTTTTGTTTTTAAATTTTAGACACACCATCAGTGCTACTCAGTGAACTGACAATTGCTAGATAGTACACGGAGACCTTATTCCTCCATCCAGGGAGGACTGCTGCCTGGCACCTGGAGAAAGAGTTACTTCTTCACATTGTGTTAGCTTGCATTGGAGGCCAGGTTAAAAAAGAAAAGACAAGACAAATCTAAGGAACATTAAAATGAAAGGAAGTCTAGTACCCTGGGATCTGCTGTAACTTCTCTGTTGGGTGAGAGTTAAGACACCCCTCCCTCACAGTTTCACTGACAAGAGGAAATGGTACATCATTTAAAATACAAGTAATGTAATTCATATGTTTTAAAGTTGTGATGATGTGTAATAGAAACACAATGAGAGGTGTGAGAGAAGGATTATAAACTGAAGACCATTCTAAGTTTAATAGCCAGTTCAACATGAGATACATCAAACACTTCCCAAAAAAGGTTTCAGTTGTTAAATAAAAAAAAAAAAAACATGAACAAAGCCAATTTGTTACCATGGACAGATTAGAGCTACACACACACACACACACACACACACACACACACATACACATACACACACACAAACACACACACACCCACAGAGACATATCAGAAATAACTGAGTGAAATCAACAATAGTAGCAAATTCTGTTCCGAATCCTCTCAGAAAGGTGGTATTAGCTTCTTCCTCTTCATAGAAGCCTTGGGACAGAGGCAGAGACAAGACAACAACAGCCCAGTTAGCACCAGCAAAAACGCCTCAGCATCAGCAGAAAACTCTGTGATAGACATAACACAAAGGACAAATTATTGTTAACAGCATTATAAAAAGTCAAGTCCCAGAATATAGTCTAGAGGAACAGAAAAGGGTCAAGGGTCTGCAACAGAGACCACCACCACCAGCTCTGCATCAAAAACTCAGTCAGTAGAACAAGCAAGAGATCTACTCTGAGAGTCAGAGCAGAATTAGCGATCTCCAGTTCAGCTGCTGAGCTGCACTCTGCAGAATCAACCAGTCCCATGCATACCATGCACTGAGACTGCAGGAAGGAAGCTCCTGTACAGTGCTGGGCACACCGACAGCCAGCTGGAAAGGATTTAAGGTCTCCCATACTCACACATGGGAACTCTACTAAAGGGAACCAGATACCACAGAAACCAAAGACTGCTAATCACCCATATTCAGTACCTTGACAAGATCACCATTCACCAGTGCAGCTGTACAAGCAATTTTTTTATAAATATTTTTAATTTATTATTATTATTATTATTATTTATTCAACTGTGTGTATGTGCATGCGCGTGTGTGTCTGTGTGTGTGTGTGTGTGTCTGTGTATGTGTAGAACCACGGACGAATTCGCGAACCACCATGGACGCCTCCACCTCCTTCTGCCCTTGGGATTCACAGGCTCCGCCCTACCAGGACCAGAAGCGCAGGCCGCCCCCGCTTCCGTCTGGTGTCTATACGTGGGATCTGGGATCCGAGCTCGGGACCTTCCGCCTGAAAGGCGGAGGTATAACCCCCGAGCCACCTCTCCAGCCCTGTACCAGCAATTTAAAAGATCAGAAAAATCCGCCCTTCCCCACCCGCTCCTCCGGCCAGGACACACGCACGCAGTCCAGCCGGGCCTCATCCTGCGACCTAGGTAAGCTCCGCCAGGGCCTGCCCGCCAGAACCCCAGGTCAGCCCAAGGAAACCAGCTCCTACCCCACCATCCAGCCAGAGCCGCTCGGAGGGCCAAAGGACGAGGAGGACCTCCTCCTGCACCCGGGCCCCGCCCCAGCTCCCCTCAGGTTAAATAGATCCACGCCTACGCCCCCATCCTCCCTTCCCCACCCCGCTCCGCCAGCCGGGGCGCGCGCGCGGTACAGCCAGGCCTCATCCGCGACCTAGGTAAGCTCCATCCCTGCCCACCCCCAGAACCCCAGAACAAATAATTCAGTTTAGTGAAATTGAAAGATCTTAAGAGTTAAAACGACAATGCCAAAGTCAAAGTGCAAATCCATGAGAAGCAACACTCAAGTAAACAAATTTCCCACTGAAGGAATTAATCCCATAATGTTAGACTCCAACCAGAACAAACCCGTGGAAAAAGGCCAAGAAAGCCTGACCCAGGATAACGGACTTTCAAAATATGATCATTACCATGTTCAATACTATGAAAGAGGAAATCAGGGAGGAATTACATAATCGAATCAATCGCTTTGAAGAGGAACACAACAGACACTTGGAGGAGTTGAGAAAAACAGTGCAAGAAACAAAAACTGGCATAGAGCAGTTAAAACAGACTCGAGCAGAGTTTAAAACTGAGCTACAAGACAAGTTATCTTCAATCCAGAACTCCACAGAGTCTTATCAACAGAAATAATGAAGCAGAAAACAGAATTTCAGACCTTGAAGACAAAGTGGGAGTACTAACCAGCTCAATGGAAGAGGTTGTTAAAGCCAAAAAGATACTTGAGAGAAATATCCAAGAGATATGGGACACCCTGAAGAAGCCTAACATGTGTATTCATGGAATACCACAGCAAGAATCTCAAAATACCACCCTTGAGGAAATTTTTCAAATGATCATCAAGGAAAACTTTCCTCATATAAAAAATAGAGGCCCATCCATATACAAGAGGCATTCAGCACCCCAAACACATAGGACCAAAACAGAAGCACGCCATGGCAAATAATAGTTAAAACACTCCACATTCAAGATAAAGAACTGGTGCTGAGAGCTTCAAGGGAGAAAAAACAAGTCACTTTTAAAGGTAAACCTATTAAAATAACAAATGACTTCTCAGTCGAAACAGTAAAAGCAAGAAGAGCTTGGAGAGACATACTTCAAGTATTGAATGAGCAAAAATGTCAACCCAGGCTGATTTACCCTGCAAAACTATCAGTCATGATCGAGGGAGAAAGAAAAATTTTCCAGCACAAAGACAACTTGAAGGGATACATGTCCACCAAACCAGGCCTTCAAAAAATGCTAGAAATGATACTCAAGCGTGAAGAAAAAAACAGGCATATCCAGGAGAACAGAAGACAAATATAACACCATTAAAAGCGAAGCAATATACTTATAAAAGCTACTAAACATAATAAATGTCTGGAATTAACAATAGTTTCTCCATTATAACACTAAATGTTAATGGAATTAATTCACCGATCAAGAGACACAGATTACAACCTTGGATTAAAAATCACAATCCATCAATCTGCTGCCTGCAGGAAACCCATCTCACCACAAAAGATAGGCGCGCTCTAAAAATAAAAGGTTGGTCAACAATTCTACAAGCAAATAGAAGCAGAAAAGAGGCAGGGGTAGCCATTATGCTATCAGACAAAGTGGACTTCAAACCAAAGAAAATTACAAGAGACACGGATGGATACTACATTTTAGTCACAGGTACAATTCACCAGAAAGACTTCACAATACTGAACATATATGCACCCAATACGGACCCCTCCACATTCATTAAGAAAACTCTACAGCGTCTAAAGCAAGAAATCAACCTCCAACCGATAATTCTTGGGGACTTCAACACCGCCCTCTCAACATGGGATAGATCAACAGGTCAAAAGCTTAACAGAGACACTTTGGAACTTAATCAAACCCTTCAAGAAATGGACCTTACAGATCTCTATTGAACTTTTCACCCACGCACCAAAGAATACACATTTTTCTCAGCAGCACACGGAACTTTCTCCAAAATAGATCACATATTGGGCCACAAAACGAATCTACACATATACAAAAAAGTTGAAATTCTAACCTGTGCCCTATCAGACCACCACGGCCTAAAACTGGACATCCACAACACAACAAACAAGAGAAAAAACATTAACTCCTGGAAAATTAACAATATGATGCTGAATGAGAACTGGATTCAGGAAGAAATTAAAAAGGAAATTCAAGATTTCCTGAAAGTGAATGATAATGAAAATGCAACTTACCAAAATCTCTGGGACACAATGAAAGCTGTTCTAAGAAGTAAGTTCATAGCTCTTAATGCCTACATCAAAAAAATGGAAACATCAGAAATAAACAACTTAACAATGCAGCTTAAGGCTTTAGAGAAACTAGAGCAATCTGATCCCAAAAGTAGTAGAAGAGAGGAGATTAGCAAAATAAGGGGAGAAGTATCTGAAATTGAGATTAAGAAAACAATAGAAAAAATCAACCAGTCAAAAAGCTGGTTCTTGGGCTTGGATGATGGTGGACATCCAAGACCCCCTCTGACCGAAGCCTGAAACTTTTAATTCCTACCGCTCCCATTTCAGATTCCCACGTTTGTAAGTTCAGGTTCGTGCCGGTTCGTGGGCCCAGACAAATGGCTGAAGTACGGGGGAGCTAACCCAGTATTTAAGGTGGATTCCCAAGCATTTAGTCTGCCCGATAGAAAATCATGGAGAGCTTCCCTGACAAGATCACAGCTCTCAGCCTACAGAAAAAAAGGAGCTGGCATCGATGCAGAACAACTTGAGGAGCCAGATCCTGACCTGGAGCCAACTAGAAGCTCTGATACGTGAAGGAGCCAGACTAGTCCGAGAGTCACAACGACCAGTGACCCCCAGACACCTCTTCTTGGCTATTCTCGCGCTGCTCTATTCTTCAACATTCTAGACTTAAGTATCAGGCTTTCTTAGATGATCAATGCCTGGACACAAAATATTTACTTCTGTGATGGATTCTTTTTTTTTTTTTTTTTTTTTTGAGAATTAAGGTAGAGTTTATTAGAAAAGAGAAAGGTTGGAACTCACAGACTCCAGATGTGGAGTGCCATGAGGAGCTAGGGTGCCTCCATGAGAAGCAGAAATAAAACAGAGCTCATGGCAATAAAGTGCCATGAGGGGCTAGGGAGCCCATAAGAACTCACAGTGCCTAGGCATGGAATTCATGAGAGCAAGGAACAAGAAACAGACTCATGGCACTGGAGTGTCATGAGGGGCTAGATTGCCTCCAAGAGAAGTAGGCAGCTGGAAAAGGACTCATGGCACTGAAGGGCCATGAGGGGCTAGATCGCCTATGATGGATTCTTGATCTCTGTTTGGACTGACTGTGAGAGTCTTTCATAAACTGGACTTTGAAAGTTAACTCTACCAACCATGTACAAAAGGACTTTATTGTCTATTTAAAAATCACTATTGTGTACTCACCATGTTTTTACTTTTGGTTCCTAAAAATGTATGATTGACTTTTGCTTGCATTTACCCCATCAAATGTATCTATTGTTTTATTGTTATTGTGCTTCTCCTAAATGTGAATAAGTCAATATTGGTACTGAGATAGAATTTATATTTGGAACAGAATTCAGACTCATTTAAATAACATGTAATTTTAAAACTCCAGAAAAGATCTGACTGGCTTGACACTTGTTGCTATTTGGGAATTGATTTGTTTGCCTTTTGTAATCTTGGCTTCATTAATATTGAAACTCGGTCTATTTTTTTAAATAATAAAAACAAGGAGGAACTGTGGGGGTTGCTAGGCCCAGAAGCCTGAGCTCTGGATGATACATTAGCAACTGAACAGGCCAATGAGTGACTCCTCCCTTGGGCAGTTGAGTTTGCCTCTTGTCTGCAAGACAATGATAGGCTGAATTCCCTCCTTGGAAGTTGAGAAAACTCCCAGGTCATTTGGAATGCTTTTGTTTCTCTAAGAAACTGGCTGTGTTGTTCCTTCCCCAACAGTTCTGTCCTGCTTACCTGTGAGATGTTAATACAGGCGCCAAGTAACTCTGTTTTGGGGCATATATTCTAGCAACAAGGTGACATGCCTGTTTACTCTACCTGGCGACATCATGTCTAGTCCCACAGTAGCTAGATGTCACTCCTGACTTCTCTTTGTTAACTAGAATACATATGTTTTACATAATCCTGTAAAGAATTTGGTTCTGCTCCTCTTTGATGTTTTCCTGAATTGGCCCTGTTTCTTGATTATAAAAACCCTGTACTTTACAATAAAATTGGCTTGGATGATGGTGGACATCCAAGACCCACTCTGAAAAAAAAAAAAAAAGCTGGTTATTTGAAAAACTCAATAAGATTGATACACCCCTAGCTAAATTAACCAAAAGCAAGAGAGAGAAAACCCAAATTAACAAAATTAGAAACGAACATGGAGTTATCACTACTGATACCCAAGAAATCCAGAGAATTATAACATCATATTTCAAAAACATATACTCTGTGAAGTTTGACAACACAAAAGAGATGGATGAATTTCTAAGTAAACACAACCTACCTAAATTGAATCAGGAAGTTGTGAATTATTTAAATAGTCCTATAACATATAAGGAAATTGAGGAAGTAATCTTGAATCTTCCCACCAAAAAATGTCCTGGACCAGATGGATTCAGCACAGAGTTCTACCAGACATTTAAGGAGTTAATAATACCAATACTCCTTAAACTGTTCCATGAAATAGCAAAGGAAGGAACACTACCAAATTCCTTCTATGAAGCTAATATCGTTTTAATCCCAAAAACTAATAAAGACTCACTTAAAAAAGAAAATTACAAAAGTAAACCTATGTAACACAGTAATTCCAAGGATTATGAACAAGAGAGATGGGTTAGGAGGGCCACACCAGAAACAAGGAGAGAGGAGACCATGTTACAGCAGAGAAGATAGGCCTCCATCAAGGTCTGCAAGTAAGTAATGAGAAACCTGGTTAAGTTCACAGACGTTCTTTCCTGATCTCACCAGAAGGGGAGGGCATATAGTCTAGCAGATAAAAAGTAATCATTTTGCAAATGGGTGATGGACCCCTCCCTCAGTGAGGTTTCCTACTCTTATTACATCTACCCTTGAATGTGCTATTACAACAAGACTCCAGTTTAACAGCTTTTTGTCTCTGGCCAGGGGGTGACATACAGTGCCCAGCAGAATGGGGTGAAGGGAATTGCAGGAGCAGCAAAACTGCAAAAGAAAATCAACAAACCACAATCCAGAACTTCAGAGACTCTATATCAATCACATAGAACTAGGACAGCCTAATCTCTCCCCATCCTGGAGCTCAGGGACATTTGCGGAAGAGGGGGCGGTAAGATTGTAAGAGCAAAAGGATGGGAGGAGCAACGATTTGCAAGATTCTCAACAATAGTTGGGGCCAAAGCAATCATAATGGGACTTTGCATGCCCTGCGCAATGTCCAGTGCACTGTTGCCCTCATAAAGTCTAGCATCTGTTAAGGGCACCGAGACCCCTGGAGGCAAGGGATTGACAGCCATAGTAGTGATCTTATGCTTAAGGGGAACAAGAGAAAGGGCTTATGGAAATGCCACTGGGTCCTTATATGTCATCTGAGAGGAGGACCCAGTGGAGAGTTAGGCATACACAATAAAGAACTCTCTGGGAATTGGGGGGGAGGCACTGGGGGAAGGGGAGGGGGAGGAGGGGGGAGGGAGGGAACTGGTAAAAAATTTTAAAATGTATAATTAAATTTTGAATAAAAAAAAAAAGAAAACTATAGGCCGATCTCTCTGATGAACACAGACGCAAGATTCTCAACAAAGTTTTAGCAAATCGGATTCAAAAACATATTAAAAAGATTATTCACGGGGACCAAGTAGGCTTCATCCCCAGCACACAAGGTTGGTTCAACATACGCAAATCAATAAATGTAATTCATCATGTAAACCAGTCCAAAGTCCAAGACCACATGATACTCTCGATAGATGCAGAAAAAGCTTTTGACAAGATCCAACAGCCTTTTATGATCAAAACGCTAGAGACAGTAGGAATGGAAGGAACCTTTATCAATATAATAAAAGCTGTATACAACAAGCCCACAGCAAGGATTATGCTCAATGGGGAACAATTGGAAGCATTCCCACTTCGATCAGGAACTAGACAAGGCTGTCCACTCTCACCACTTCTATTCAATATTGTACTTGAAGTCTTAGCTGAAGCCATAAGACAAGAAAGGGACATAAAAGGGATTCAAATCAGCAAGGAAGAAGTCAAGCTATCCCTATTTGCAGATGACATGATCTTATACCTGAGGGATCCCAAAAACTCCACCAGGAAGCTCCTGGAACTAATTGAGAAGTTCAGCAGGGTGGCAGGATACAAAATAAATGTGCAAAAATCAGAGGCCTTCCTATATGCCCAGAATGAAAGAAGTGAAAATGCCTTTAGAGAAACAATCCCATTTACTATAGCCCCTAAAAAAATGAAATACCTTGGTATAAACCTAACCAAGGAAGTAAGTGACATTTACAATGAAAACTTTAAAACCCTAAAGAAAGAAATTGCAGAAGACACCAGAAGGTGGAAAGACCTCCCATGTTCCTGGATTGGCAGAATCAACATTGTAAAAATGACCATCCTACCAAAGGCAATATAAAAATTCAATGCTATACCAATTAAAATCCCAAAGCAATTCATTACAGAAGTTGACCAAACAATCTCAAAATTCATATGGAGGCACAAAACACCCAGAATAGCAAAGACAATCCTGAGTAATAAAAACACTGCTGGAGGTATTACCATACTGAACCTTAGCCTGTATTACAAATCCATAGTTATAAAGACAGCCTGGTACTGGCTCCAAAATAGACACACAGATCAATGGATAAGGCTTGAAGACCCAGATATAAGCCCACAAAATTACAGCCATTTGGTCTTTGACAAAGGGGCCCAAAGAATCCAATGGAAAAAGAACAGCATCTTCAACAAATGGTGCTGGCAAAACTGGATTTCCACATGCAGAAGATTAAAGCTGGACCCATACTTGTCACCATATACAAGACTTAATTCCAAATGGATCAAGGACCTTGATATAAGGCCAGAGACTATAAAAACCATAGTTGAAAGGATACGGAACTCCCTCCAGCTAATTGGGCTACGCCAACATTTCCTAAACAGACATCCAATGGCACAGTCACTGCTACCAACTCTCAACAGTTGGGATCTTGTGAAATTAAAGAGCTTCTGTTCAGATAAAGAGATTGTAACACGAGCTCAAAGGCAACCCACAGAATGAGAGAAAATCTTCACTAACCACATATCTGATAGAGCTCTACTCTCCAGAGTGCACAAAAAACTTATAAAACTAAACATCAAGGAAACCAATGGCCCAATTAAAAAATGGGCCCTAGAACTTAAAAGAAATTTTACCAGGGATGAAATTAAAATGTCTAACAAATATCTTAAAAAATGCTCCACTTCTTTATCCATCAGGGAAATGCAAATCAAAACTTCCCTGAGATATCATCTCACCCCGGTCAGGATGGCAAAAATCCACAATACAAACAACAACAAATGCTGGAGAGGATGTGGAGAGAGGGGAACTCTCCTACATTGCTGGTGGGAGTGCAGGCTCATACAGCCACTCTGGCGAGCCGTCTGGAGATTCTTAAAGAAATTAAAGATTGAAATGCCATATGACCCTGCGATTCCACTTTTGGGTATAACCCCCCATACAGCAGAGGTTCTCCTCGATAGCACAAGCACGACCATGTTCATAGCAGCACTGTTTACAATAGCAAAGACATGGAATCAACCCAAATGTCCAACAGTTGACGAGTGGAGAATTAAACTGTGGTACATCTATACAATGGAGTACTACTCAGCCATCAAAAATGATGAATTACTGGAATTTGCCGGGAAATGGATATCATTACAAACAATTATATTGAGTGAAGTATCCCAGACCCAGAAAATAAAGTGCCGTATGTACTCCCTAATTGGTGGTTCCTAATACCAAACCCACCCAGCTCATCTTGAGACACTCATAGGTAAATCTATGTATTACCTACAGTAATTGCAAGGATTATGAACAGGAGGGATGGGGTTGGAGGGCCACACCAGAAACAAGGAGAGAAGTGACCATGTTACAGTAGAGAAAATAGGCCTCCATCAAGGACTGCATTAAAGTAATATGACACCTAGTTAAGTTCACAGACATTCGTTCCTGATCATTTACAACTAAGGGGGTATGAACTCACCAGAAGGGGAAGGCATATAGTCGGGCAGATTAAATAGTAACCATTTTGCAAATAGGTGACCCCTCCCATTGCCAAATGCCATATGACCCTACGATTCCACTTTTGGGTATAAGTATTACATCTACCCTTGAATGTGCTCTTATAATAAGACTCCAGTTTAACAGCTTTCTGTCTCTGGCCAGGGGGTGACATACAGTGCCCATCACGATGGAGTGAAGGGCATTGCAGGAGCAGCAAAACTGCAAAAGAAAATCAACAAACCACTATCCAGAACTTCAGAGACTCTACATCAACCACCTAGAACTAGGCCAGACTAATCTCTCCCCATCCTGAAGCTCAGGGACATTTGCGGAAGAGGGGGCGGTAAGAGTGTAAGAGCAAAAGGATGGGAGGAGCAATGATTTGCAAGATACTCCACACAAGTTAGGGCCGAAGCAATCATAATTGGACATTGCATGCCCGGCGCAATGTCCAACACACTATTGACCTCACAAAGTCTAGCATCTGCTAAAGGCACCAAGATCCTTGGAGGCAAGGGATTGACAGCCACAGTAGTGTTCATATGCTTAAGGGGAACACAGGAAAGGGTTCAGGGAAATGCCACTGGGTCCTTGTTTGTCATCGGAGAGGAGGGCCCACAGGAGAGTCAGGCATGCACAAGAAAGGACTCTGGGAATCGGGGTGGGAGGCACGGGGGGGATGGGGAGGGAGGGGTGAGGGGAGGAGGAGAAGGGGGTTCAGGGGGAGGAGGAGGGAGGGAGGGAACTGTTGTACCTATTAAGTTTGTATGAGCGGAACTAATAATAAAAAATGTATTTAAAAAAAAAAAAAGATCAGAAAAATCCTCAGCACCAGACCAAGGAGCATCCTTCCGCAATGAAAGCTTAACTCTAAAACCACTTCCACCAAAACCAAAATGGGAACACTGTCCCTGGTGGTCACTTAGAGATACTGCAGTCCTTAGTGCATATTGCTTGAAAGCAATGAATTTGATGGATGCAACCATGCCTTCCCCTGCTCCATGAGTGGCGGATCAGGCTCACTTACTGAGTTGGCTGTAAGAAGGTCTCCTGTGCTGTCAGTCTTGGTATTGAAACTGCAGTCCAAGAAACTCCTTCTCTCAAGCAGTCTTTTCTTGTCTTAATCCTTGTAAGTAGTAGCGTAGGCTCAGCTGGTCACAGGAAGCAGCAGCTGAATGGAAGGAAGCCTGCAGGCCGAGCCAACAGTCAGAGCTGAAGCAGCTCAACAATTCCAGACAGGCCAGAGCAGGAAGTATGATTACAGAAAGAGAGAGAAAAAATGTGCAGAGTGAACAAGCATAAAAGCCTGTGAGGAGACAGAGAAAGAGAATACACAGGGCTGGATCAATAATTCTTCAAAGGGGCCTTCAGGAACTTGGGGCTATGTAAACCATACCCTGAGCCAAGAACTAGAATGTGGACCTGTGCTAAGAGCTAAGGCATCCCCCTCACCAAGCCCACACGAGAGATATGAGAAATAGCTGTTGAGAAAAGCTGAGCAAACCAGCCTCCAAGCCTGTCTGAAAGCTGTAATGCCAGCCATAATCACTGGCTGAAGAATTCCAATGGTATTGCACAAGTGACACTTGCAGAGCTGAGCATCCTAGAACCCAAGACCTGCAGGTCCTGGTCCTCCTGCCAATGGCAGGAGCTCCTATTTGCTTACTACTGAGTACTACACAGTGGTACTTGGAGTTGTTTTCCTCCATTACCAATCTGACATCCTGAGTGGAGCAGAAGACTCACCATTCAAATACAGGGAGCATACCTGCCTCTAGGTCTGTGTGTTCACACTGCCTCTGTTCTCTGGGCCAGGTACTGTGTTCTTACACCACAGGCTAACTCAGCATCCAATAGACTGGTAATGTGAGGTCTTAACATTTAGCAACTGGAAGCTCAATCATAATATCACCCTGCACACTTAATACAAATTCTCTTTTCAATCACATATAACTACATTCTATAACAGGAAAAATGAGCCCAAACTGAACTGGCAAGAAGTTCCCTGTGCCTTTGAAATCCAACAAGTACAAAACTGATAGATCTTTTACCTGGCCTTGAGTGGGTACATAACATAAGGACTCTTTGTTACAGTTACTCTGCGTGAGGCTGATAAATATATCACCAAATAGCATAAGAGAAAGGAGGTTTTATTCTGACTTATGTTTACTCAGATACAGTTGTTTCTCCAGCCTTGCATTAGAGCCCATACCAATACCAGGGGCCAAGGGAACTGGCTACACCATATCCTTAGGACTGCTGAGAATAGTACTAACCTCACTCTTCAGACAGCATGTCTATGTATGCCAAAGAATGCCAACTCATTGATCAGCTAAGGAATATGGTAGTAGGCTCAAACTCAGGGAATTCACTGGTCTTACAAGCCCATTTGAAGAACTGAACATCTCAGCAGTTCCTGATTGATGCTGAAGAATGCCATACTTTACTAAGAGAGCTTCATCATCTTATTCACCTGTCCAGGGAATAATTACACCTACCATGACCTGAGTCTTCCCCATGAATTAAACAACCTCCTGTCTAATTCAACTAACTCAGTAATTCTTTATCATCGTGCCCAGAGTCTGAGTGTTCAATTGTCAATCTTACACATATTATCTATTACACCCAGGCTGTAAAATGTGCGCCCCTGGATCATTTACTGACTACAGGACCCATTGTCTACCTCAGTTGGTAAAAATCATCATTTCTGTTGCCTGACATGCACTGAGTAAAAACACAACCAGATCTTCTTCAGTCTCCTTCTCATCCAACAAGAAAAGGGTCCAAATACTCCAAATCCTATGTGGTATGTAAAAATTATCCTTGTTCTCTGCCTATTCCACAGTCCTTACAGCCTTGACCATCTGCCAAGTTTCTAGCAGCAAACAAGCACCCTGATACTCTGCCATGTTTAGAGTGAATAAAATCCACTCCAAATCCTCTCCCTTGTTCTGAACTGATTAAGAAGCACAAGGATTCCTCGTATTCCAGGGTCAGTAAAAAGCATCCTGATCCTCTGCCTTGTTCCCACTAATTAAGCAGAGCTCCAATATGCCACTAGATCCAAGATTATAAAAAACATGCTGATCCTCCACTTCAGTCATGAAGGAGTAAAAACACACCAATATTCAGGGTCATTCAAAGTCTTTCAAAAACCACCCCCATACTTCACTTCTTCCAGAGTAGTCGATTAAAGCACCAGATCCTCCACATCTTCCACAACACAATAAAAAGCCCCTAGACATCTGCATTGTCACTCCATTCTACCTTTTCCCTGACCAGGTATAAAGCCTCATCTCCCTCAGCCAGCTGTCCAGTGGGTCTAGAGCCTGCTGATACTCTGCCTCTTCCCCGGCCATTAGATAGCACCCAAATTTCCCCCTCCTTCTGAGAAGGTAAAGTGCAGGGTCATATGACCAGCAGCTTACCTCACTATCCTGATGGGTACCAGAGGAGAATCAGCAAGAATTGAATCAGGCTGGGTCAAAAGGGGATCTTGGAAAAGCTGAAAACCAAGTCAAGTTTATTATGGAACATATACCATGAAACAGGGGGTGACTTCTATACAATGCAGAAAGATGACATCAATAGTGAAAGACAAACTGCAGGTGCAAGGTCCACAATAAGTGGGACCACCACCAATACAGCCCTGCCAAACCTTAGACATGTTAATAAGCCCTAATGGCCCCATAAAAAGTGGGGAAAGAACAGAGTGCTGATAGGTCAGGAACATGGTGATACAATTACAATGATAAAGCTCTGTGCCAATCCTTTAGGTATGCTAACCAATGTCTAGAGAGCTTCCAAAGAACAGAAAGGAATATTTAAAAAACACTTCTGCCCTTGAACCCAATTTGAGACTGGACAAGATCTACCCCTGCCCCTTGTGGGAAAGTCAGGGTGGGTCGGCCTACGACTATACTGGTATAGGCTAACATCTATGCTAGCATAGGCACAGAACTATGCTGGTATGGGAAGCACACTGCAACTGAGACTGAGAGGGATCCCCCTGGCATCCGTCTTCAAGAAATGGAGATCTTGGGCTTGAGCGTTCCCTGCAGTAAAGAGGAACCCTGATCCTCTGGTTCCTTCCTTGGCACTAAAAAGCATTGGATCTGTATATACATAATCTGAATATAATAATCTATAATTTATATATATTATTATATATGATAATATATATGGTATATATAAATATATATACCATTTATATATGGTATATATATACCATGTATATATGTGGTATATATATTTACATATATATATATTTACATATTTATATATATTTATATATTTTTATATATGGTATATATAAATAATATATATGGTATATATAAATAATAAAAAGAATATAATATATAAGTAAAATTATTAAAATAACTCACAATAAAATAGTGTCCTTCAAAGTAGCCACTCGCAGCTGCCTCATTCTTGACCAGAATGTTCCACAAAGCCAAAAGATCCTGAGAAGGTCACGACCCTTTACTTCTCTGGAGGGTTAAAGATGCTGGGTTCTGACGTCGGTGAAGAACAGGTGGGCTCTGATGTCAGCAACGAACAGTGAACAGCAGCAAGGCCTAGAGACCAGGCTCCAAAGGCAGCGGGAACAGCAACAACATGGTGGAAAAGGTGAAGATCCAAATCATCCAAGGACGGAGGCAACAGCAGCAGCAACGAAAAAGGCCAGATGCTCTAAAAGCAAATGAAGCATGCAGAGTGGACTGCACAGCAAGTCCCTCCTCCTTGCACCTCCTATTATCTGGTCAACCACTGGAAAGCACCGCCCACTATGAGCCATGTTTTCCACAGCAATCAACCAAGTACCTGCAGACTTGCTCAGGGGCTATTCCAATCATTAACCTTCTACAGCTGTGCCCCAAACAGTCTGCAACTGTCGACACCAAAATGCAACCATAACAAGCAATTGAACAAAATTCCAAGTACCAAGTATGAGACAACTCCTAATGATTTTTGGTCAGAGATCTCTCAAGGGCACCCAAAATAATAAAGTATTTAACCATGACTCTTCGTTGCTCCCCCAGAAACTGATACTAACACACTATTATTGAAGATACAATACACCATGATCACAGGACACAACTTTTTTTTTTAAAAAAGGCTAAAAATAATCTGGAAGCATCCTCCTTGCTGGACAGTTTTCAAGGTATAAGAAAGTACTCTGCAAGCTTCTGGGAGAAAAAAGCAAACAACAGTCTCATCAATCTGTGAAAGCTACAAGCTACAAAAACAACCACCCTGGTAAAAGGTAACCATCAGTGCATTAGTAGCATGAATGTCAAGGAGGCAACCAGCAGCTTCCTGATTTGATATAAAACAATCTCTTCATCAGGAATCATATTCCAAGTACTAAATTCCAAACCAAGAATCTATGAAAGGGTGTGAACATAGAACTATTAAAGCTTAAAGATCAAAACGTTATCCTTTGTCCTGCCCACCTGTTCACCCAGGACAGGACTCGCTCGTGGTCCTCCATCCCTGGTAAGTTCCACCAGCACCTAGGTCCCCACTCATCCCAGCTCCTCCCAACAGCCAGCCTGAGCAACATCCAGGCTGTCTTAGGTTTGCCTGGGCCACACCCCAGGTCCCAGCCACTCTGTCCTGCCTGCCTGCCTGCCTGCCTGTCTCCACCTCCCACCCTCCTGGGACAGGATTCCCTCCCAATCTTCCATCCCAAGTAAGTTCCACCAGTACCCAGGTCCTCACTCCTCCCAGTTCTTCCCACAAGCCAGCCTAAGCAGGCACTGCTCCAGGTCTGGGAGGATTCCTGGGCCACACTCCAGGTCCCCAGGTTATTTGCAGCCGCCTCCAGCACCTGTACCCTTTCCCCACCCGCCCAGGACATGCAGGCAGTCCAGCGAGGACACACTGCCCCCCAGTCCAGGGAGGACACAATGCTCATCAGAATTCAACAGAGTCCAAAGAAGACCCAAGCAAAGGTCTAGGGGACAAAGGCTACATATCTGAAATCCTCTAAATTCATCCTATCACATGGGTGAGATTCTCCACAAACATCCCAAAGATAAGTAAATCCCCCTTTTTACCATCCTGTTCCTTTCGATTATTAGTTACTGTAGAGTAACTTTTCCATATAGCCACCCCCAAAACATATACAACTTAGGAACTATACTATTCATCCTCACATATCACCAAAGTACTAAATCGTACAAGTGCACTACCATACTAATAATCATCCAAAGTCCACCCACTGTACTAACTATCTAATAGCCTCATCTAAGAAATAACAATAATAACAAGCAAAACCAACACCAAAGCAAACACTAGTAATAACTGCCCAGGAGTAGTGATACCAACTAATTCAGTTCAGTCAAAAACACGCAGAAATTGAAAGAAGGTCTTAAGAGATAAAACAACAATGCCCAAGTCAAAGTGCAAATCCATGAGAAACAAAACCCAAGAAAACAAATCTCCCACTGAAAGAATTAACCCCATAATGATAGACTCCAACCAGAACAAATGCACAGAAAATAGCCAAGAAAGGCTGACCCAAGGTAACAACTTTCAAAGTATGATCATTACCATGATCAATACTATGAAACAGGAAATCCAGGAGGAGTTAAATAACCTTATCAACCACTTTGAAGAGGAGCTCGACAGACACTTGGAGGAGTTGAGAAAAAAAGTTCAAAAAACAAAAATAGGCATAGAGCAGTTAAAACAGACTCAAGCAGGGTTTAAAACTGAACTAAAAGACAAGTTATCCTCAACCCAGACCAACAACTCCTAATGACTTTTTGGTCAGAGATCTCTCAAGGGCATCCAAAATAATAAAGTATTTAACCATGACTCTTGGTTGCCCCCCCTCCCAGAATCTGATACTAACGCATTATTATTGAAGATACAATACACCATGATCACAGGACACAACCTTTTTTAAAAAAAGGCTAACAGAGTCTTAACAGCAGAACAAACGAAGCAGAAAATAGAATTTCAGACCTTAAAGACAAAGTGGGAGCATTAGCCAGCTCAATGGAAGAGGTTGTTAAAACCAAAAAGATACTTGAGAGAAATATTCAAAAGTTATAGAACACCCTGAAGAAGCCTAACATGCGTATCCATGGAATACCAGAGCAAGAATCCCAAAATACCACACCTGAGGAAATTTTTCAAATTATCATAAATGAAAACTTCCCTTCATCTAAAGAATAAGAGGCCCATCCATATACAAGAGGCATTCTGCACCCCAAACAGATATGACGAAAATAGAAACTCGCCACGGCAAATAATAGTCAAAACACTCCACATTCAAGACAAAGAAAAGGTGCTAAGAGCTTCAAGAGAAAAAAAAGCCACTTTTAAAGGTAAACCTATTAAAATAATAAATGACTTCTCAATGGAAACAGTAAAAGCAAGAAAAGCTTGGAGAGACATACTTAAATATTAAATGAGCAAAAATGTCAATCCAGACAGATATACCCAGCAAAACTATGTGCCATGATCAAGGGAGAAAGAAAAGTTTTCCAGCAAAAAGAATACTTGAGGGCTTACATGTCTACCAAACCAGGCCTGTAAAAAATGCTAGAAATGATACTCAAGCTTGAAGAAAAAAACAAGCATATCCAGGAAGACTGAAGGGAAATATAATACCACCAAAACCTAAAAGCCAAACAATACACTTTAAAAAGCCAGTAAACATAAAAAATGTTTACTAAACTAAAACTAATTCTCCATTAAAACATTAAATATAAATGGAATTAATTCACCAAACAAGAGACACAGAATACAAACTTGGATTAAAAACTACAACCCATCAATCTGCTACCTTCAGGAAACTCATCTCACCAAAAAAGATAGTCACAACCTAAAAATAAAAGGCTGGTCCAAAATTCTGCAAGCTAATGGAACCAGGAAACAGACGGGGTTGCCATTATGCCATCAGACAAAGTGGACTTCAACCAAAAAAAAAATCATAAGAGACACAGAAAGATACTACATTTTAGTCACAGGTACAATTCCCAGGAAGACTTCACAATACTGAACATACATGGACCTAATATGGGCCCCTCCACATTCATTAAGAAAACCCTACAACATCTACAGCGAGAAATCAACCCCCAAACAATAATTCTTGGGAATTTCAATATGCCCTCTCAACATGGGATAGATCAACAGGTCAAAAGCTTAACAGAGACACTTTGGAACTTAATCAAACCCTTGTAGAAATGGACCTTACAGATCTCTATCGAACTTTTCATCCACACACCAAAGAATACGCATTTTTCTCAGCAGCACACGGAACTTTCTCCAAAATAGATCACATATTGGGCCACAAAACGAATCTCCACATATACAGGAAAGTTGAAGTTCTAGCCTGTACCCTATCAGACCACCATGGTCTAAAGCTTGACATCCACAACACAACAAACAACAGAAAATACACTAACGCTTGGAAACTTAACACTATGATGCTGAATAAGAGTTGGATTCAGGAAGAAATTAAAAAGGAAATTCAAGATTTCCTGAAAGTGAACAATAATGAAAATACAACTTATCAAAATCTTTGGGACAAAATGAAAGCTGTCCTAAGAGGTAAGTTCATAGCTCTTAATACCTACATCAAAAAAAATGGAAATAGCAGAAATAAATAACTTAACAATGCAGCTTAAAGCTTTAGAGAAACTAGAGCAATCCAATCCCAAAAGCAGTAGAAGATAGGAGATTAGCAAAATAAGGGAGAAATATCTGAAATTGAGATTAGGAAAACGATACAGAAAATCACCCAGTCAAAGAGCTAGTTTTTTGAAAAAAATCAATAAGATTGATACACCCGCAGCTAAATTAACCAAAAGCAAGAGAGAGAAAACCCAAATTAACAAAATTAGAAATGAAAATGGAGTTATCACTACTGGTACCCATGAAATGCAGAGAATTAATTATAACATCATATTTCAAAAACTTATACTCTGAAATTTGACAACACAAAAGACATGGATGAATGCCTAAGTAAACACAACTTACCAAAACAGAAACACAAAGTTGTGAATTATTTAAATAGTCCTATAACATATGAGGAAATCTTGAATCTTCCCACCAAAAAATGTCCTGGACCAGATGGATTCAGCACAGAGTTCTACCAGACATTTAAGGAGTTAATAATAAGAAACTCTACCAAATTCCTTCTACGAAGCTAATATTGTCTTAATCTCAAAACCTAATAAAGATACATTTAAAAAAGAAAACGCTAGGCCAATCTCTCTGATGAACACAGATGCAAAGATTCTCAACAAAGTCTTAGCAAATAGGATTCAAAAACATATCAAAAAGATCATTCACAGGGATCAAGTAGGCTTTATCTCCAGCACACAAGGTTGGTTCAACATACACAAATCAATTAATGTAATTCACCATATAAACCAGTCCAAAGTCCAAGACCACATGATACTCTCAATAGATGCAGAAAAAGCTTTTGACAAGATCCAACAGCCTTTTATGATCAAAACCATAGAGACAGTTGGAATGGAAGGAACCTTTATCAATATAATAATAGCTGTATAAAACAAGCCTACAGCAAGGATTATACTCAATGGGGAAAAACTTGAAGCATTCCCACTTCGATCAGAAAATAGACAAGGCTGTCCACTCTCACCTACTCTATTCAATATTGTACTTGAAGTCTTAGCTGAAGCCATAAGACAAGAAAGGGACATAAAAGGGATTCAAATCGGCAAGGAAGAAGTCAAACTATCCCTATTTGCAGATGACATGATCTTATACCTGAGGGATCCCAAAAACTCCACCAGGAAGCTCCTGGAACTAATTGAGAAGTTCAGCAGGGTGGCAGGATACAAAATAAACGTACAAACATCAGTGGACTTCCTATATGCCCAGAATGAAAGAAGTGAAAAAGCCCTGAGAGAAACAATCCCATTTACTATAGCCCCTAAAAAAAATGAAATACCTTGGTATAAATTTAACCAAGGAAGTAAGTGACATTTACAATGAAAACTTTAAAACCCTAAAGAAAGAAATTGCAGAAGACACCAGAAGGTGGAAAGACCTCCCATTTTCCTGGATTGGCAGAATCAACATCATAAAAATGACCATCCTACCAAAGGCAATATACAAATTCAATGCTGTACTAATTAAAATCCCAAAGCAATTCTTTAAAGAGGTTGACCAAACAATCTCAAAATTCATATGGAGGCACAAAAGACCCAGGATAGCAAAAACAATCCTGAGTAACAACAACACTGCTGGACGTATCACCATACCAAACCTTAGTCTATACTACAAATCCATAGTTATAAACACAGCCTGGTACTGGCTCCAAAATAGACACACAGATCAATGGATAAGGCTTGAAGACCCAGATATAAGCCCAAACAACTACAACCATTTGATCTTTGACAAAGGGGGCCAAAAAATCCAATGGAAAAAGAACAGTATCTTCAACAAATGGTGCTGACAAAACTGGATCTCCATATGCAGAAGATTAAAACTGGACTCATATTTGTCACCATGTACAAGAATTAATTCCAAATGTATCAAGGACCTCGATATAAGGCCAAAGACTATAAAAACCTTAGTTGAAAGGGTAGGGAACTCCCTCGAGCTGATTGGGCTACGCCAACAGTTCCTGAACGGACATCAAATAGCACAGTCACTACAACCAACTCTCAACAGTTGGGATCTTATGAAATTAAAGAGCTTCTGTTCAGATAAAGAGATTGTAACTTGAGCACAAAGGCAATCCACAGAATGGGAAAAAAATATGCACTAATCACATATCTGATAGAGCTCTATTATCCAGAGTCCACAAAGAACTTAGAAAACTAAACACCAAGGAAACAATTGGCCCAATTACAAAATGGGTCCTGGGAAATGCAAATCAAAACTTCCCTGAGATATCATCTTACTCCAGTCAGGATGGCAAGAAACCACAATACAAACAACAACAAATGCTGGAGAGGATGTGGAGAGACGGGAACTCTCCTACATTGCTGGTGGGAATACAGGCTCATACAGCCACTCTGGCGAGCCGTCTGGAGATTCTTAAAGAAATTAAAGATTGAAATGCCATATGACCCTGCTATCCCACTTTTGGGAATAACCCCCCATGCAGCAGAGGTTCGCCTCGATAGCACAAGCTCGACCATGTTCATAGCAGCACTGTTTACAATAGCAAAGTCATGGAATCAACCCAAATGTCCAACAGTTGATGAGTGGATAAGGAAACTGTGATACATCTATACAGTGGAGTACTACTCAGCCATCAAAATGATGAATTACTGGAATTTTCTGGGAAATGGATGTCATTAGAAACAATTATATTAAGTGAAGTATCCCAAACCCAGAAAATTAAGCATCATATGTACTCCCTAATAGGTGGCTCCTAGTACCAAACTCACCCAGCCCACATTGAGACACTCAAAAGTAAACCTATGTAACATAGTAATTGCAAGGATTATGAACAAGAGAGATGGGGTAGGAGGGCCACACCAGAAACAAGGAGAGAGGGGACCATGTTACAGCAAAGAAAATAGGCCTCCATCAAGGTCTGCAAGTAAGTAATGAGAAACCTGGTTAAGTTCACAGACGTTCTTTCCTGATCTCACCAGAAGGGGAGGGCATATAGTCTAGCAGATAAAAAGTAATCATTTTGCAAATGGGTGATGGACCCCTCCCTCACTGAGGTTTCCTACTTTTATTACATCTACCCTTGAATGTGCTATTATAACAAGACTCCAGTTTAACAGCTTTTTGTCTCTGGCCAGGGGGTGACATACAGTGCTCAACAGGATGGAGTGAAGGGCATTGCAGGAGCAGCAAAACTGCAAAAGAAAATCAACAAACCACAATCCAGAACTTCAGAGACTCTGTATCAATCACCTAGAACTAGGCCAGCCTAATTTCTCCCCATCCTGGAGCTCAGGGACATTTGCGGAAGAGGGGGCGGTAAGATTGTAAGAGCAAAAGAATGGGAGGAACAACGATTTGCAAGATTCTCAACAATAGTTGGGGCCAAAGCAATCATAATGCGACTTTGCATGCCCTGCGCAATGTCCAGCGCACTGTTGCCCTCATAAAGTCTAGCATCTGTTAAGGGCACCGAGATCCCTGGAGGCAAGGGATTGACAGCCATAGTAGTGTTCCTATGCTTAAGGGGAACAAGAGAAAGGGCTTATGGAAATGCCACTGGGTCCTTATATGTCATCGGAGAGGAGGACCCAGTGGAGAGTCAGGCGTACACAAGAAAGGACTCTCTGGGAATTGGGGGGGAGGCACTGGGGAATGGGGAGGGAGGGAGGGGGAGGAGGGGGTTTGGGGAGAGGAGGGGGAAGGGAGGGAACTGGTAAAAAAATTTTAAAATGTATAATTACATTTTTAATAAAAAAAAATGGGCCCTGGAACGTAAAAGAAACTTTACCAGGGATGAAATTAAAATGTCTAACAAACATCTTTAAAAATGCTTCACATCCTTAGCCATTAAGGAAATGCAAATCAAAACTTCCCTGAGATATCATCTCATCCCGGTCAGGATGGCAAAAATCCACAATACAAACAACAAATGCTGGAGAGGATGTGGAGAGAGGGGAACTCTCCTACATTACTGATGGGAATGCAGGCTCATGCAACCACTCTGATGAGCCATCTGGAGATTCTTAAAGAAATTAAAGATTGAAATGCCATATGACTCTGCTATTCCACTTTTGGGAATAATCCCCCATACGGCAAAAATTCACCTCGATAGCACAAGCACCACCATGTTCATAGCAGCACTGTTTACAATAGCAAAGTTATGCAATCAACCTAAATGTCCAACAGTTGATGAATTGATAAGGAAAATATGGTACATCTATACAATGGAGTACTACTCAGCCATCAAAAATGATGAATTAATGGAATTTGATGGGAAATGGATGGAATTAGAAACAATTATATTGAGTGAAGTATCTCTGACACAGAAAATTAAGTGCCAGATGTACTCCCTCATAGGTGGATCCTAATACCAAACCCACTTAGTGACACACTCAAAGATAAATCTCTGTAATACCTACAGTAACTGCAAAGATTATAACAGGGAGGGAAGGGTAAGGAGGGCCCCACCAGAAGCAAGGAGAGAGGGGATTATGCTACAGCAGAGAAAATAGGCCACCATGGAGGACTACAAGTAAGTAATGAGACATCTGGTTGGGCTCGCAGACTTTCTTCTTGGTCATGTGCAATTGATGGGGTATGATCTCACCAGAAAGGGAAGGCATAGAGTCTGGCAGATAGAAGGTAACCATTCTGCAAATGGGAGACTGACCCCCCACCACAGCAGTTTCCTACTCTTATTCCATCTACCTTTGAATCTACCCTTATAATAAGACTCTATTTTAACAGCATTTTATCTCTGGCCAGGGGGTGATATCCAGTACCTATCAGGATGAAGTCAAGGGCGGTGCATGAGTAGCAAAACTGAAAAAAAAATCAACAAACCATAATTCAGAAAATCAAAGACTCTACATCAACCACCTGGAACCAGGCCAACCTAATCTCTCCCCTCCTAAAGCTCAGGGAAATTTATGGAAGAGGGGGTGGTAAGATTGTAAGTGCCTAAAGATGGGGAGGAGCAACAATATGCAAGTAATCATAATAGGACTTTGCATGGCCTGCACAATTACCAACATATCATTGAAACCTCAAAATCTAGCATGGATCACAGGCACTAGGATCCTTATAGACAAGGGATTAAGAGCCACAATAGTGTTCCTACATTAAAGGGGAACACAAAAAAGAGCTCTAGGCAATACTACTGAGTCCTTACACCCATCAGAAGAGGTGGACCTAGAGGAAAGTTTGACATGCACAGTAAAGGATGCTCCAGGAATGGGGGGGAGGGAGCCCTAGGAGAAAAGGAGGGAGGGGGGAAAGGAAAGGGAAAAGGGGAGAGGGAGCAAGGGGATCCAGTGAGGGAGGGGTGGAGAGAGGAAGGGGAATGGGGTAATTATCAACTTTATATGAGTGGAAGAAATAAATAAAAAATAAAAAACATAAAAATGTTATATCAAACTGTGTTTTAAGCATTCGTCATGAGAAGCACTCAGCACCCAGTCTAGAAGCTCCTTTTGCAATGGAAGGTGCTCAGTAAAGAGAATCACAACTGAACAAAGTGCAGAAAATCAGTGACTGCTTGATTAAAACAGTACATCTAAACCCCCAACCCCATGCCCACAGCTCAGGAAACATTGCAAAAGAGAGAGCAGTAGGACTATAAGAGCCTGAAGGGGGACAGAGGTGTGGCCAGACATTATCTTCTGGACATGAATTTACTACAGCTATGTATATTGTTCACAAGAACTTTACAGGAAAGATCTTATAAACATATCACCATGGAAGCTGAAAGATCTGAAGAGGCTCCATACCTCCATAACAAACTGCTGAGGGGGAGAAGATGTTTTATTCAATGGTATAGCCACTGATGTATTATGCAATAAGTATAAAGGCAAAAGCCATCAGAAAATGGGATTTTTCTGCACAGACATACCATCTAATGTCGACTTCTTCCAATGTAAAAGCTAAACTCTTATTTGCCAAAGTGCTAGGCTTCTACTGCATCAAGAGTAGGGCCTTTCAGGCATGCACAAGAAAGGATTCTCTGGGAATTGGGGCGGGAGGCACTGGGGGATTGAGAGGAAGGGTGGGGGGGAGCAGGGGGTTCAGGGGGAGGAGGAGGGAGGGAGGGAACTGGTGTACCTAATAAGTTTGTATGAGCTGAAATAATAATAAAAATGTAAAAAAAAAAAAGAGTAGGGCCTTGAAAACTCTGCTCTGCTTTGATACCTCTAGGATGAAGAGAACACTCAATGGATCACATATGAGAAAAGACAGGAAAATAGGAGACAGACTGTGAGGGAAGAAGAAAGATTGTACTGGGAAAAGGAGGGAGAATGGGTATGAGGATTAAGGTGTGAAAATATTAATTCAATTGTATTCATGCACAAAACAATACTACAATGAAAAATGAAAAGAGGACATATCCTCAAAGGATGTGATGTGTGCACACACCCCTTCTTTGGCTCCAAAGAGAACACTCAGCTTCACTTAGTGAGTTGACTAGGAAAACGTCTCCTATCCTGTCACTCCACACAGTCCAAGAAACAGCTTCTCTAAAGCAGTGTTTTCCTGCCTGTATTTAGTAGTGGTCACAGGAAGCAGCAGTTGAACAGAAACCTGCAGGCCAGGCAAAGCAGCTGGCTGAGGGCAGCAAAAGGTGAAGAAGCCCATCAATTCCAGAGTGGTCAGGGCAGGATGTAGAGTTGCAGAAGGAAAGACACCAGATGGGCGGACACAGAAGAAGCATTAAACCTGTGGCAATACAGAGAAAGAGAACACCAGGGTTTGTTGCTAAAAGAGTCCCAGGGGCTCATCAAGTACTTTGGAGCCTAGGTTAAGAGGTGTCTCACCTCACCGGGCCCACAGCACACTTGTGACACTTGCAGGGCTGAGAGTCCTGGCACCCATGCCCTTCTTCTCCCTTCAGCCTATGGAAGCAACTCCCCTTTGCTCAGCACTGAGTGCCTCACAGAGGTACAGAGTCATTTTCCTCATCTTTCAAACTGAAAATCTGAGGGGAGCAAAAGACTTGTCCAAATGCAGGCAGTACACCTGCTTCTAGGTATGACCAATTAAACAATCTCTGCAAGGCTTAACTCAACCACCAATTGTTTATAAAGGTGGCCAGAGCCTCGACCTTTAATTGTCAAGCATACACTTGTATCTATCACAACTAGGCTCTAAATAGTGCCTCAGGAGAGCTTGGATCATTTACCGACTCTCAAACCCATCCTCTAATTCAGCTGGTAAAAATTGTCCCTTCAGCTTCCTAATTCTAACTAGGTACAAAAGCAGTTTGGTCCTCCTTCGTTCTCTCTCTCTCTCTCTCTCTCTCTCTCTCTCTCTCTCTCTCACACACACACACACACACACACACACAAAGACAGATCCTCCAGCTCCTACAAGGTGGTTAAAAATCATCCCTGCCCTCAGCCTCATCCAGCGCCCTTAAAAACAGCTTTGACTCTCAGCCTAATGTCTAGCATCCTTTTATATGAACACCAAACCTCCCTCTGGGTCCTCTACCCTAATGAGGGTTCGGAACTGAGTTGCATAGTGTGGAGCCCCTTCTTGGGCTCCCGTTAGTATGGGAACTCTATTATGACTGTTGAATCCCTTGCCTCTAAGGATCCTGTTGCCTGGAGCCTTCTCCCCTATGATCCATGCAAGACTTTGGGGGGTTGTTGACATGTCAGCCACTGCACAGGTCATGCAAAGTCCAATCCTGCCTGCTGCAGCCCTGACTTGTGTGGAGAATCTTGCATATCGTTGGGTCTCCCCATCTTTAGGCTCTTAAAATCTTGCTGCCCCCTCTTCTGCAAGATTCCCTGAGCTTCAGAATGGGGAGAGATTTGGCTGGTCTCATTGCAGTTGAATAACGTAGGGTCTTCGGTGTTCTGAATTATGGTTTGCTGTTGATTTCAGTTTTGCTTTTCCTGAACCATTCTTGGCTCCGTCTTGATTGGTATGGAAGGTCACCTCCTAACCAAAGATAAAAGACTGTTTAAATGAAGATCTTACTATAAGAGGAGACCCAAAGGTAGATAGAATAATAAGAGTAGGACACAGTAGTGGGGGGTCATTGTCCCATTTCCTGGATGGTTACCATCTAACCACCAGCCCCTATATTCTCCCTGACTGGGGAGATCAAACCTGTTGAGTCTCAAGTGATCAGGAAGGGAAGTGAGAGTGAGCTGCACCAGATATGTCACTACTTACATGCAATACATGACCATGGCCTATCTTCTCTCTTGAAGCGTGATTCCCTATCTCCTTTCCTTTGAGCTCCTCCTTCCCCTTCCCTCCTGTTTATAATCCTTTGCGATTATTGTGGGTATTGCAGAGATTTACCTTTGAATAGGATATTAAGTGGATTTGGAACTAGGATCCACTTATTAAGGAGTAGTACATATAGTGTCTAACTTTCTGTGTCTGGGATACTTCACTCTATAATTTCTTCTAATTCCATCCATTTCCCCGAACATTTCATTAGTTCATCTTTTTTGATGGTTGAGTAGTATTCCATTGTATAGATGTACCCACATTTCCATTATCCATTCGTCAGCTGTTGGGCATTTGGGTTGATTCCATGACTTTGCTATTGTAAACAGTGCTGCAATGAACATGGTTGTGCTTGTGTCACTGTAGTGAACTGATGAATTTGGGGGGATTATTCCCAGCACCGGTATAGTAGGGTCATATGACATTTCAATCTTTAACTTTTTTATAAGTTGCCATACTGATCGCCAGAGTAGTTGTATAAGCCTGCATTCCCACCAGCAATGTAGGAGAGTTCCCTTCTCTCCACATCCTCCACAGCATTTGGTGTTGTTTGTCTTGTGAATTTTTGCCATCGTGACTGGGGTGAGATGATATCTCAGGGAAGTTTTAATTTGCATTTCCCTGATGGGTACACACACACACACAGACACAGACACACACACACAGACATACACACACGTGCGCACATACATGCGCACAGTTGAATAAATAATAATAATAAAATTTAAAAAAAAAAGAATTAAAATTGACCCACCCTGTACCTTGCACTTGGTCTGCCAGTAAAAACTGCTTCACCCTCCATATTGTCATGAGGTCAAATAGTGCCCCATACTGGACCTCTTACCTCACTTTAGAAAATACCAACACCCCCTTGTTCAGGACAAATGCAAATTGTCCCATCCCTTGCCTTGACCCTAGTAGATTTAAAAAGGGACCATATCCTCTGTCTCCTAGTCCCCAGCTGTTAATGACCACCCAAACTGCCCTGGCATCCTGAGAAACTGAGAAAGATATACAAAATTAATCTCTAACACCCAATCCATGCTCAACTTTTCTCCTGTCCCTCCCTGTAAACACATGGGCATGTATGTGAACATATACATAAAATCAAATAAGTAGACTCTCAAAGTGGTGGCCCCAGAGAGGCAAGCTGGAAGGATCTATGGGACTCCTAGTCTACTTGGCAAGTTCAAGTACCAAGCCAAACCACAAAGAGAAACAAGTGAAACAAATAGGTGGACAGGGCCTGATGACTGAGACAGGACGTTGTCTTTTGGTCTACACCTGCACATGCACAAACAAGCATGTACATCTCTACGTAAGGAGCACCACATCCATTGATTGACTCATCCCAGATCCTCAGCCTCCTAGATACCAGCCCTTAATAAGCACTCCTGACCTCATACTCATCAATAGGCATTTAAAAGTCCGCTCTTATCTCCTGTAATTCCCAACGGTTAAAAAAAGCCCCACCCCTCTGACTGACCTGGAGTCTGTAAAGAACATCACATCAACTGATTCGTCCCAGATTCTCAGACTTGTGTGTTTAAAAATCACTCATCGGGGCTGGAGAGGTGGCTCAGGGGTTAAGCCTCTGCCTTGCAGGTGGAAGGTCCTGAGTTCAGATCCTAGACCCCATATATAGATGCGGGGCGGAAGCGGGGGCGGCCTGTGTTTCTGGTCCTGGTAGGGCAGAGCCTGTGAATCCAGGAGCAGAGTAAACAAGGAGGAGGTGGAGGCGGTCCATAGTGGTTCCCGAATTCGTCCATGGTTCTACACACACACACACACACACACACACACACACACACACGCATACACACACAATTGAATAAATAATAAAAAAATCACTCATCCTTTTCCTTGTCCCTGACAGGTTTGAAACTCATCTACCAACTCATTCTCAGCCTGTAAAAAGCCCCTGATTCCCAACCTTGTAACTAGTAGATAAATAGCCCCACAGCCAATGCCTTGTTGACAAGACAGCAAAAGATTCCCTATGTTCTGTCTCTTCCTCAGACGATAAAATGTGCTGTGGTCCTCTCCTGATTGGTGACTTAGCCCTCCCTTGTGGCTTCTGGAAGAAGGAGCAACAGGGAAGGAGGCTCACAGCACCCAGGTACACAAAGGTCTCTGGGGAGGTGTGCCAGCACAGAGAGGTACAAACTATTCTCCCCAGGTTCAGCTGGACAGTGCCAGGGAACACACCAACCCAGCAGCCTCACTGCCTCTTCTATATTCCATCCCAGGCTCTGACACAATGAGTTGCTTGGTCCTGGGCTGGCCAACTCAAGCTTTACATAGAAAACATGTAAAATGCTGGCCTGGCACTTTTGCATGAGTTGAAAATGTCTCCCAATTTGCTTTAAGGTAAATTACAGACTTATGATCATTCTGCAGTGGGAAGTAATTTTCTTCAGACTTCTGCGATCCATTCCAAATTTTCTTCCAGCCCCAGCTCTCCACGTGCCTTTTTCTCACGTGATCTCACAGGGGCTGACAGACTTTGTCTTTCCTCCAAGTTTTGGTGTCTACTCTTCCAACTGCAGCTTCTGGGACTAAATCCTCAGTCTACCACAAGTAAGCAAGGGGTTGGTGTGGGTATGGGGAACAGGAGGGAGAGTTTGACACAGGAAAACACTGTACCTCTGGAGCCAGGACCTCACCTTGAAGCCCATGCTGACCTTGGATTCAGAGCCACTCTTCTGACTTGACTTTCAAGTGATGGCTTTTCAAGATTATCTACACTATCAGTGAGTCTCTGGCTTTGCTTTTTTCTTACCACTTTATCTCCCTCTGGATTTATCTTTTTAAATTTTAGAAATACCATCAGCGAGTGCTCCTCAGTGGACTTGCAATTGCTAGATAGTCCACAGGGACCTCGTTCCTCCATCCATGCATGACTGCTGCCTAGCATGAAGAAGACGTACTTCCCACTTGTGTTAACTTATATTGGAAGCAAGATATATTGGGGGGGGCACTGGGAGAAAGGGAGGAAGGGGAGAAAGGAAGGGGAAAAGGGGGGAGGGAGCAAGGGATTACAGGGAGGGGTGGAGAGGGGGAGGAATGTGGTACCTATCAAATTTATATCAGTGGAAAAAATAAATTAAAATAAAAAATAAATAAAATAAAAAAGAGAACACCCTTCCCCACCCCCAAAAAAAGACAGGCCAAATCTACAGGACAAGAAATTCAAAGGAAGTCTAGTACCCTTGTGATGTGTTGTACCTTCCTTGCTGGGTGAAGGTTAAGAACATCTGACAGCCCCCCAACAACTTCATGACAAAAGTTAATTGCACATGATATAAAAAAACAAGTAATGAACCTCATATATTTTAAACTTGTGATGCACGCATAAAACACATGCAATGAGAGATGTTGGAAGGAGGATGAGAAACTGAAGACCATTCTAATCTGAATAGCCAGTTCGACATGAGGTACATCAGACCTGTTTTCATCTTTGTGTAAAAAAAAAAATGATAGAAGCCAAAATAACAAAATGGAAATATCCTATATAAGGAATAACTGCCTGAAATCAACAACGATAACAACAAATTCTGTCTGGAATCCTCTCAGAACCATGGTGATAGCTGTTACCGCCTCATGGAGGTCCTGGAGCACAATCAGAGGCAAGGCCACAACAGCCCAATTAGCACCAGCAAAAAGTCTCCAACACCAGAAGAAAACTCAGTGGGGGGTCACAACACAAATGGCAATCTTCTCTTAACTGCATTCTACAAAGGCAAATGCCAGAAGTCCAGAGGGACAGAAAATGGTCAGGCATCTGTAGCAGAGACCACAACCGCCAGCTTTCTGTCAGAAACCCATTCATAAAGCAGAATACCTGAAACCAGCAATGCTAACCCAGAATCAGACCAACCTTATCTCTCCCTATCCTAAGGCTTAGGGAATCTTGCAGAAGAGGGGGTGGTAAGATTGTAAAAACCTAAAGATGGAAAAGTCCACCACTGAACAAGACATTCCATTCAAGGCAGGACTGCTGCATCCAAGAACTCACTGCAGTGAGACTTGTCCTTATTAGACCTGCATAATGACTGACTTACCACATGCGCACACAGACTATCCAAATCAAGAGAGATAACAATACAGTGGAAACTTTGGGGACAAGAGATGGATGAGTGAAAGGAAATGCCCTATCAGTGGGGTGGCCTAAGGAGAAACAATTTGGTATGCCACAGAGGCCTGAACCTCTACAAGAGTAAACAAGCCAAAGGGAACCCTGAGGTCTGTAGAAGAGACAGGAGAGTGAGAGGGAGTAGAATGGATTGATGAAGGGAAAGGAGGGTAATGGGGGGGATGGAGGGAAGTAGGGATAAGTACTAATAATTCCTATAAATCTAGAAAAAAAATAAAGAATCCTAGTTAGCAGAACAAGCAGCACGGACTCTGAAAGTCAGAGCAGAATGAATGACCTCCAGTCTAGCTGCTGAGCTGCACCCCGCAGAATCAACCAGCTTAAGGCAAACTATACACCGAGACTGTAGGAATATCCATACAGTGCTGGGCACACACACAACCAGCTGGAAAGGACTGAAGCTCTCCCAGTATTCACACACGGGAATTCTACTGAAAGGAATCGGAAGCATGCTAACCACCCATGCCCAACAGAGTGATCGCAACAAGTTCACCTTTTCACCAGAGCAGCTGTACTAGCAATTTATGGGTCAGAAAATTCTCAGCACTGGATCAAGACCAATTCTTTCGCAATGAAATCTGAACTCAACTTCACATAGATCAGAAGAGCACTCACCCTGGTGGTGAAGAAGAGGTACTGCAGTACATACTGCAAAAAGGGCTAAATCAACAACAAATGGTTCAATAACAAAATGGAAATATCCTATATAAGGAATAACTGAGTATACATACCCCTTCCTTGGTTCCAAAACAGGCCTCTCAGGCTCGCTTATTGAACTGGCTGGGAGAACATCTCCTGTGATGACACTCCTGTTGCTGCAATGACAGCCCAAGAAACGGCTACTTACATGCAGCTTTTTCTTGCCTACATTTAGTGGTGCAGGCTGAGCTGATTGCAGGGAGCGGCAGCTGAATGTAAACCTGCAGTCCAAGAAATGAGGCTGGCTGAGGACAGTAGAAGGAGAGAAAGCCCATCAGTTCTAGAGTGGTCAGAGCAAAAAGCAGAGCTGCAGAAGGAGGGACACAAGATGGACAGACATGAAAAAGGCATAAAACCTATGAAGAGACAGAGAAAGAGAACACAAGGGTTGGTTGCTAAGAGTTCCAGTCGCACATCAGGCACTTTGGTGCTTATGTTTAGAGCTAAAGTGTCTCACTGCACCAGGCCCACAGTATCCTTGTGAGAAATAGTAGCTGAGAGAGGCTGAGCGACCCTAACACCCATGTCTGTCTGGAAGCTGTAATGTCAGCCACAACCACTGACAGAGGAATCCCAATGGCTTTGCCCAAGTGACCTCTCTTACGTGACACTTACAGGGCTGAGGGTCATGGCACCCAAGCCCTGCTGCTCCCACCTGCCTAAGGTAGCAAAACCCTTTTGCTCACCACAGAGTGCCTCAGATCAGTTTTTGAAGTCATTTTCTCATCTACCAACTTGAGATGTGAGAGGAGCAAAAGACTCATCCAAATGCAGGCAGTGTGCCTGCCTCTAGGTCTGTGTGCTGACACTCCTGATGTTCTAGAGGGCCAGGCTCTGTAGACTCACACCATGGGTTGACTCAGCCTCCAGGAGACTGACAAAATGACCTTACCTCAGCTTTACCATGAGTTGTTCACCATGAGCAGCTGGAAGCTCAATCACAGCAGCAGCCTGCATGCTCAATGCAATTTCTCTTGTTGATCACATATCATTATATCGTCTTGTTTTTAAAAGAAGATAGAGACTATGAAGGACAGAGGGCAACATGTTGAGGAAATCTCGAGGGACAGAAGGAGAAGGGGGGAGTGGATATGATCAAAATGCATTGTTAAGTTAGAGCCGATGTAATCATAATAGGACTTTGCATGACCTGCGCAATGAACAACTTATCATTGAACCCCCATAGTCTAGCATGGATCACAGGCGCTAGGATCCTTATAGGCAAGGAATTAAGAGCCACAATAGTGTTCCTATACTAAAGGGGAACACAAAAAAGAGCTCTAGGCAATGCCACTGAGTCCTTACACCTCATCAGAGAGGAGGACCCAGAGGGAATTTTGACATGCATACTAAAGAATGCTCCAGAATGGAGGGGAGGGGGCACTGGGAAAAAGGGAGGGAAGGAGGAAAGGAAGAGGAAAAGGGGGGAGGGAGCAAGAAGGTCTAGGGAGGGGTGGAGGCAGGGAGGGGAATGGGGTACTTATCAACTTTGTATGAGTGGAAGAAATAAAGAAAATGCATTTTTACATACATACATATATATATATATATATGACATTGTATGACATTGTCAAAAGTACATAAAAGTGTTTAAACAGAGTCTCTGTTCAGACCAAGATGACATGTACATGACAGAATCTCAGCAGAGCAAAAGACTCACCATCAAATGACATGGAACATACCTTTGTTCAGTTCTTTCTAACATAACTGAGCTGTTCACAGGACTTACCAACTGAAATGATTCAATGTCAAGCACAAAATCCAATTCATATCCATGTCAAGAGCCTGCAATGCAACACCCAGATCAAAGCAGGAACACAAGTGGGAAGGAACTTTCTAATTTGTGAGGGAATGTGAGGAATGTTGTAGGCAAGCTGTCCTTGAAGTCCTCATTCTCCTGTGGTCTGCGAAATGACATGTTTAAGGGTCACCACACCTGGGACAGCTCTCAGTGATTACTGTTCACACACATACATACACACACACACACACCTGCCTCTTTTACAAATACTAAGTGGTTGCATGTTCCTGTATTCAGGGATGCAAGCACCTCTGTTCCTGTGCCTGCGGAAACCAGGGACCCTCAGGTGTCATCCTCAGAGAGGTCATCTGTCACCTTGGAATCAAGGTTTCCAGTGGCTTGAAGCTCAGCAATTAGGCTAGGATGGCTGGCTAGTGAACGCTAGGGATCCTCCTGAATCCTGGGACTCCCCAGCACTGGGATGACAAGCATGCTCAACTCCTAGGTCAGGCACTTTTTTAAAAATTTTTTTTAATTTATTCAATTGTGGATGTGTGCATGTGTGCGCATGTGTGTATGTATGTGTGCATGTGTGTATGTGTGCATGTGTGTGTGTGTGTGTGTGTGTGTGTGTGTGTGTAGAACCACAGACAAATTCACGAACCACCATGGACTGCCTCCACCTCCTCATTTACTCTGCCCGGAGATTCACAGGCTCCACCCTACCAAGACCAGGAATGCAGGCCGCCCCCGCTTCCACCCGGCGTCTACACGTGGGGTCTAGGATCCGAACTCAGGGCTTTCAGCCTACAAGATAGAGGCTTAACCCCTGAGCCACCTCTCCAGCCCCAGGTCAGGCACTTTTTACATGAGCTCTGGGGATGGATCAGGTCCCATCATCTATTACACACTCACATTGCAGACTGAGCTATCTACCCAAATCCTGCCAATAACAGAATCAGAAATCTCTCTCCTCCTAAACTGCTTAAAATCACCCTGGTCCTCTGAATCTTCCCAAGCCAGCAGATACAAATCCAGATCCTCGCTTCAGCTCCAGTGGGAAAACAGCACAGGGACACTCTGACTCTTGCACCCTGAGAAGATAAGATTCTCAAAGGCACCCTGAGAAGAGCCTGAATAGGTTCCCTATTCCCTAGCTGAAAAGAATCAGCTGTTAAAAAGCCCCCCTTCAGGTGCCTCAACCCAATTGAGTTAACAGGGTCTGGTTCCCCCTTGTGTTCTTCTCAACCAGCAAAAAAAAATGTTCAGACTCAATTCCTACAGAGTGGGGTAAAACCACCCCTGCCCTCAGCCTCATCAAGAACACTTACAGTTTCGACCTTCTGTCTCATTCCCAGCAATGAAAAAATTCCCTGATTTGGTTTACAGATTCTAAAAAGTGCTCCCAATCTTCTCCCATGTGCTGAGCTGATAAAGAAGCAGGAGCATTCTTGGCATTGTCCAGAGCTGTCCAATCCCCCCCCCATCCTGAGAAGGTAAAAAGCTCCTTGATCTTCAGCCCCTTCTGCTGTAGGGGAAAGCACCATGATATGAGGCATCATCTCTTTACAAGGCTTTTGAACCCGCCCCCTCAATCACTAGGCCAAAAAAGCTCCCAGATCCTTCCCCAGTCCCAAGTGGGTAAAAAGTGCCCATGTTCTGGGCACACTAGCTAGCTGGTAAAAAGCCCCTTCACCCTCTGCCTGTTTCTAAACAGGTATAAAGTGCCCTGATTCTCAGTCTCCTTGCCAGCCCATAAAAAGTGACCCTCCGTCTAGTTGTGAAATGGTAAAAAGCACCCTAACCCTTTGCCAGGTTCCTAGCCAGTACAAAGTGCCCTGTCCTCTGCAGTGTCCAGTCTCAAATGGGTTTTGAAAGCAACCTAATGCTATTCAGGCATTAAAAAGCGCAAGAAGGGACCCTCCACCTCTTCCCCAGGAGGTCAACAGCTCCTGACACCCCTTCCCCACAACCCCACCCTAACCTTGACGTAAGAGTGGTTAAAAAAATGTCTGACCCGGAGCTGGAAAGCCTCTGCCTTGCAGGTGGAAGGTCCTGAGTTCGGATCCTAGACCCCACGTATAGACGCCGGGCGGAAGCGGGGGCGGCTTGCGTTTCTGGTCCTGGTAGGGCGGAGCCTGTGAATCCCGGGGCAGAGTACACAAGGAGGAGGTGGAGGCGTCCATGGTGGTTCCTGAATTCGTCCGTGGTTCTACACACACACACATACATACGACACACGCATACACACACAATCGAATAAATAATAAATAATAAAAAAAGTTTGACCCCTCTGTTTGTCTGAGCAGGTAAAATGTGCAGTCAGCTGTCTCTTCTAGAGTAGATAAAAAGTGCCTGGTCCCCCAGCTCAATCACCAGGTGACTAAAAACCCCTTTATCTTCAGCCTGCTAGAGATTGTGTAAAAGTCTGTGTGGGGGAGGGAGGAGAGACAGTGGAGTAAATGCCCTGATACTTGGTCTTTTTTCCAGCCCTTTGAAAGTTTCCAGCCCTGAGCCCATGGAGTGGGTAGAAGTACTCAGAACCTATCTTGATCTTCAGTATTTAAAACACTGCTCTCAAACACCAGGTGCTAAAAAGCCCCCCCTGGATTCTTCTTCTGCTACAAGTGGGTAAAAAACACCCTGAGAGTTGGTCTGCTCTTGAGCTGTTAAAAAGCTTCCTGCCCCTGGGCAGGCTGTGCAGATGGTAAAAAGTATCCAGATACTAGCAGGTCCTCAGCATTTAAAAAAAAAAAAACACCTAGATCTCTGAATAGTTAACTTCCCCACTTCCTCAGCATGCTAATGAGTGGAGAGTGAGTGGAGAGGCCCCCTTCTCCAGCAGTTAAAAAGCACTCCGGTCCTCCTCCTTCCTTGGTGAATACATAGAAACAAGTCATCCTGTGACTCAGCCAAATTACTGTAAAAAGTTACTCAGCCTCCATCTTGTATCAAGCGGAGGAAAAGCGACCTGTTCCTGCTTTGTCCTGAATGGTTTGAAACACACACACACACACACACACACACACACACACACGCCTTGATTCACACTCACCTACCTAAGTCCATCCTCTTCCTCATGCTGAGCACAAAGAGCTCAGGACCTTCCTGGGCTTGAACGGGTGAACAGCGCCTGGACCCTCCCCCTCAAGCAGGAGGCTGTGAGGGAGTAAAAACCACTCAGCACCCCAGTGTTCCCAGGGGTGCCCACCAAGTGTGCAGCACCCCACCATGTTTCATCTCCAGCCAGCAAAAAGCTCCTGATGCTGATTCCATGCCACACCCAGAGAGGCAAAAAGCCCACATCCTCCAGGCCTCGCCTCACCAGTGAATATCGCCCCCTGCTGGCCTTCTCCAGAACGGGTTTCCAAAGCACAAGATTCACTCCAGTCACAGGCTTCAAAAGCATGCCAAAAAGCTTTCTAGATTCTCACATTTCCCAACCTATGGAAACTGACTGGCAATGACGATTAATCACCCAACATTCTTTACCTCCCTACCCTCTACATCTCTATCCAGGCCAAAAAAAAGTAACACCCTTATTCTGACCGTGAGTCAAAAAATAACTGTTTTAGTACCCTTATATGCCTCCCCTTTCCTCTGTAACTTATAAAAGGGATCCCCACTATGCTATGTATTGATCCTTGCCCCTCTCTCAGCCCATCCTGTGGTACAGCCAGTTCTCTTGGCTTTCTTGCCATAATGACGAACTGTAACTGGAATTGTGTGCATGAATAGACTCTTGCTCCCTCTAATGTATGCGTTAGAGAAAAGCAAGATGAAACCAAGACATGCACTCTACCACATGGATGTGAAGTCTCTTCAGAACACTCTCAGGCTGCCTATCCATGGCATTCATATCTCTTCTACAATGTTTTCCCTTTCTTTTTTGGCATGTTCACTCCACACCCTGTAAGCAGGATTCAGGGATCCAGTCCTTTACCACACACTCCCCATCACAGCTGGGTAGCTTTTCCCCAGTAAAAACCTACCCAGTGCTTAGATCATGAGTCTGACTGTCTCACAGTGCTTAGGACATTTGTAATATCACTGTATCCCATAAACATACAGTTGTCAAAATACAGGAAGGTGTTACACATAAAAATAATAAATTTTCTGTGGACTAGGGAGATAATTAGTTGGTAAATTGCTTGCCGTGGACTCATGACACACCAAGCTCAATCCCTGGGAGCCACATTAAAAAAAAGAAAAGCAACAATTGGTCCTAGCACCGGGGAGATTCAGGCAGATCTGTGGAGTTCTGGCCGGCCAGCCTAGCATAACTGGTGAGTTCCAGTTCTGTGAGAGGCACTGTCTCTAAAACTGAGGTGGCTGTTGCCATCTCAGAAAGTAAGGTAGGCAGCACCTGAGCAAGGACAACAAGGAAGATGAATAAGCAAACAAGTGCTCTTGTGAGCCTATCAAGAATAGAGTGTAGGGACTGGAGAGGTGGCTCAGGGGTTAAGCCTCTGCCTTGCAGGCAGAAGGTCCGGAGTTCAGATCCTAGACCCCACCCACGTATAGACGCCCAGCAGAAGCAGAACGGCCTGTGTTTCTGGTCCTGGTAGGGCGGAGCCTGTGAATCCTGGGGCAGAGTAAACAAGGAGGAGGTAGAGGTGGTCCATGATGGTTCCCAAATTCATCCGTGGTTCTACACACACACATACATACATACACACACATACATACATACACACGCATACACGCACGATTGAATAAATAAATAAATAAATATTAAAAAATTAAAAAAAAAAGAATAGAGTGTAATGCTTTAAAACATCTTTGACTCTCACTCCTCCTGGTCCTCTGCATAAGATTAATGATGCTAAACTTTTGTATAAAGTCACGCCTGCTCCCAGAGGACTGGGCTAATTTCTTCTATTCAAAGGATTCTAATTTCACTTCTCCTTGGTTCCCTTGCTTTCACTCCTCTGTCCTGTGGCTAGAGGCCAATCAAGGATCTCCTTTCCTAGCTTTATCTGACTATTGTATAAATAAAATCACCTAAGCACTACTGGAGGGTCCTGAGGTAGGCACTCCTGAAGGGGGTACCCCTAATATCACATCCAATGATGACCTCACCTGGCTCTGAAAAAGATGGAGATAATGATGGTACCAGCTCCCTATTTACAAACAGTGGTTACCAATTCAGAGGGGGGATTACAAAAAGCAAAAGATGAAAACTGGTGGGCAGTTTCAGAAACAGGCACTTTACTAGGAAGTTTCAGGAACAGGAACTTTACCAGAGAAGAAATTGAAATGTCTACCAAATATCTTTAAAAATGCTCTGCATTCTTAGCCATCAGGGAAATGCAAATCAAAACCTCCCTGATATATCATCTCACTCTGGTCAGGATGGCAAAAGTCCACAATACAAATAACACCAAATGCTGGAGGGGATGTGGAGACAAGGGAACTTTCCTACATGGCTGGTGAGAATGCAGGCTCATACAACCACTCTGGCAAGCCGTCTGGAGATTCTTAAAGAAATTAAAGATTGAAAGGCCATATGACCCTGCTATTCCACTTTTGGGAATAACCCCCCATACAGCAAAAATTCACCTCGATAGCACAAGCACCACCATGTTCATAGCAGCACTGTTTACAATAGCAAAGTCATGGAATCAACCCAAATGTCCAACAGTTGAAGAGTGGATAAGGAAAATGTGGTACATTTATACAATGGAATACTACTCAGCCTTCAAAAATGATGAATTAATGAAGTTTGCTGGGAAATGGATGGAAACAGAAACAATTATATTGAGTGAAGTATCCCAGACACAGAAAATGAAGTGCCCTATGTACTCCCTAATAGGTGGATCCTAGTACCAAACCCACTTAGAGACAAATTCAGAGATAAATCTCTGTAATACCTACAGTAATTGAAAAGATTATAAACAGGAGAGAAGGGTAAGGAGGGCCCCACCAGAAACAAGGAGAGAGGGGATCATGCTACAGCAGAGATAATAGGCCACCATCAAGGACTGCAAGTAAGTAATGAGACATCTGGTTAAGCTCACAGACTTTCCATCCTGGTCACTTGCAACTAATGGGGTATGATCTTACCATAAAGGGAAGGCATACAGTCTGGCAGATAGAAGGTAACCATTTTGCAAATGGAAGACTGACCTGCCCCTCACCGCGGTCTCCTACCGTTATTCCATCTACTTTTTAATCTATTCTTATAATAACTCTATTTTAACAGCTTTTTATCTCTGGCCAGGGGGTGACATCCAATACCCATCAGGATGGAGCCAAGGGCATTGCAGGAGCAGCACAAATGGAAAAAAAAATCAACAAACCATAATTCAAAACATCAGAGACTCTATATCAACCACCTGGAATCAGGCCTGCCTAATCTCTCCCTATCCTGAAGCTCAGGGAAATTTGCGGAAGAGGGGGCGGTAAGATTGTAAGAGCACAAGGATGGGAGGAGTCATGATATGCAAGATACTCCACACAAGTTAGGGCCAAAGCAATTATAATAGGACTCTGCATGATCTGCGCAATGACCAATGTATCATTGACCCCTCAAAGTCTAGCATGGACTAAAGGCAGTAGGATCCTTAGAAGTAAGGGATTAACAGCCACAATAGTGTTCTCACTTAAAGGGAACACAAGACAGAGTTCTAGGAAATGCGACTGAGTCCTTACACCTCATCAGAGAGGAGGACCCAGAGCAAAGTTTGACATACACATTAAAGGATGCTCCAGGGATGGGGGGAGGGGCACTGGGAGAAAGGGAGAGAAGGGGGAAAGGAAGGGGAAAAGGGGGAAGGGAGCAGGGAGGTCCAGGGAGGGGTGGAGGGAGGGAGGGGACCGAGGTACCTATTTCGTTTGTATGAGGGGGGAATAAATAAATAAATACAAAAAAAAGGAGCAAAAGATGAAAATTGGTGGGCAGTTTCAGGAACAGGCACACCCCCCCCCCCCAAAAAATAAAGGGAGTTCCATTATTGTCCTTGGCCATAAACTGAAAAAAGTCCTTAGTTTTGGCCAATAGTGCAAAAGAGAGCTTGATTTCTTATTATACCTTTCTTAAATGAACACCCTGTCCAAACACTGTGTGAGCAAGATATGACCAAAACTCCAGTCCACACCCCAGTATCTTTTGGTAGACAGCTTAAGGACTAGATTTCTTGATTTTCAAGGTAAACATTTCAACCAATGCTCTAAAAGATTTTTGGATTACCTCTTAAGAGGAATGTTAGGGATTTGCCTAGAACTCTCCCCACCATACATGCACAGACCTCCCATTTGCCTGGTAACATCAGGATTTCAGTCTGTACCCTTAAGTTAATCAACTGGATCAATTACCTGTCCAGGACCTGCCCCTCCCTTGCAGGAATTTGATCCACCTGAAGGAAAGCCAAAGAGTTGGGAGAAGTCTGCTTTGCCACCTCCAAAGTTAATTCTCTCATTTCTTCAGTCTCTCAGCAAGACTTGGAGCAAGAAGCCAAGACCAGGAAAGTACATGTGATTTGTAATGTGCATGTTCTTTAAGCATTAAAATTCAAAAAATAAAAATTCTCTTCCGTTTTTGTCTAAACTTCCAAAAATCTCAACATGCTTTTCTTGTTATATGGTGCTTTCAGCTGTTTCTCTAAAGAGTCTAACTTCTTTACCATGTGGCTACATTTGTATTAACTGCAAATATTCGACACTTTTTCCCACTCAATAATTAATTCAGAGAAATCAAACCCCCAAACTCCTAGACATCTCTCAGTAAGCAAGGCATTAAAAAAGTGTGGAAGGTTTTTGATAGGTGCAGGATTCTCTGCTATGAATGGAGTTGACTGGCTGACTTATCAAGTAGCATAGAGGAAATGCAAATGCTCAGGCTAGCCAGTCCTTACTCATGCATTACTCTTCTAACCAGAGATTACACAGAATCCACATAGAAGAGGCGATCTTGCCCTAGGATTAAGATTTATTTTCCCAGAGGAGTGCTTTGATTACTTTGGTAAATTCTCATAATAAACAAGTTTGGGCCTTAAGTAAGTCTTAACCACTCAAGCAGCTGCATAGGGAGTTGAAATGGGGAGGAAACATGCCTGGAGGAAAATGTTGCCCCTTCTCTTCAAAAGTTGTGAAAGAAGGCTGGAGAGATGGCGCAGGAATTAAGCCTCTGTGTCACAAGCAGAAGGTCTGGGTTTGGATCCCATGTGGAAATGGCACTGGCCTGCACTCCCGACCCTGTAAGGTGGAATCTGGGAAACTCCAGAGCAAAGCAAAGTGGAGGTGAAGCAATCCAGGGACACCTGGATTGAGAGAGAGAGAGAGAGAGAGAGAGAGAATATTAAAAACAAATTAAAAAATATGTGAAAGTGAGGGTTGGGTAGATGGCTTAGTGGATAGTGGTAGTAAGGGCCAGAGTAGTTTAGATCACTACACTACACTGGCAGGTGTACTTGTGGGGTTTCTGTCCCTCCTCCCTCAGCAATCCAGTCCTCCAGAAGTGGACAGAAGGAGTCCTTGAGGCAAGCTGGCTAGCTAGCCAGACCAGCCAGCTTGGACTAGCCAGCTTGAGGGGTTCCAGGTTCAGGAAGAGACCCTGAGTCAGAAAGTGGACAGCGATGGAGGAAGATACCGCATTGGCACACAATGGTGGATCCACATAAATATGAACGTGCCTACACATGCACACACTACAAACACGCACATGGGGGGGGGGTGTAAAATCATTTGCCGACCCTTCTTCCCCAGTGAAGCCTTTTGGTTCCCAATACTTGTCTTTAATTCCCTGTGCTATAATTTCTCCTGTTCAAAAGCTGGGGACGACTGTCAGGATGTAAAAAGGCCAGAATAAAACTTAATTCCTTTCCTTGTCTACACCTCTAATGGAATCACTCCAGAACATAGACTGGCAGCACTCTATAAATTTTTTTTTTATTTCCACTCATACAAACTTAACAGATACATCAGTCCCACTCCCTCCAACCCCCTATCCCCCTGTGCCCCCCTCCCTCCCCATCCCCCAGTGCCTTCCCCTCCCATTCCCGGAGCATCCTTTAATGTGCATGCCAAACTCTCCTCTGGGTCCTCCTCTCCGATGAGGTGCAAGGACCCAGTGGCATTTCCCAGAACCCTTTCCTGTGTTCCCGTTAAGCATAGAAACACTACTGTGGCTGTCAATCCCTTGCCTCCCAGTATCCAAGTGCCTTTAGCAAATGCTAGACTTCGTGAGGTCAATAGTGTGTTGGACATTGCGCAGGGCATGTAAAGTCCAAATATGATTGCTTCGGCCCTAACTTGTGTGGAGTATCTTGCATATCATTGCTCCTCCCATCCTTGTGTTCTTACAATCTTACCACCCCCTCTTCCGCAAATTCCTGAGCTTCAGGATGGGGAGAGATTAGGCTGGCCTAGTTCCAGGTGATTGATATAGAGTCCCTGATGTTCTGGATTATGGTTTGATTTTTTTTTTTTTTCATTTGTGCTGCTCCTGCAATGCCCTTGGCTCCACCCTGAAGGGTATTGGATGTCACCCCCTGGCCAGAGACAAAAACCTGTTAAATTAGAGTCTTGTTATAAGAGTATATTCAAAGGTAGCTGTAATAAAAGTAGGAAACCGCGGTGAGGGAGGGGTCAATCACCCATCTGCAAAATGGTTACTTTCTATCTGCCAGACTATATGCCCTCCCCTTCTGGTGAGATCATACCCCCTCAGTTGTAAATGATCAGAAAGGAAAGTCTGTGAATTTAACCAGATGTCTCATTACTTACTTGCAGTCCTTGATGGTGGCCTATTTTCTCTGCTGTAACATGGTCCCCTCTCTCCTTGTTGTGTGGCCCTCCTTCCCCTTTCCTCCTGTTCATAATCTTAGCAATTACTGTAGTTATTACAGAGATTTATCTTTGAGCACTCTATAATTTAAAACAGAAACTAATCCCCACTAGAATTGGTTTCCACTAGAAGCAGAATCCGAACTAAGGGCCCAGATCACTCCAAGAAACTGCTCCTAGAAACGTGGGTGCCTGCGGACAACACATATTGGTCCACATCGCCTGCTCCATTCATAGGCCTTCGCCCACATCGCCTCCTTCTTTCCTCCTCCATTCGCGCCTCTCCTTTGGTTCCAGTCAGAGGCCAACCACAAAAAGAAAAGGGGGGGCGGGGAGGAAGCCAGAAGACAGCATCGTCTCCATGACAACAGGCAACACACCCCTTCCGAGCCCCCTGTCGACAAAGGCGCACTGCTCGCTTTTCACTGACGTCATCCATGGTCGCCCGAAGTTCGGTGGGGATTTGAATTTCCCCAGCTCTTCACTCAGTCTCCGGAGGCTCCGGAGGTTAGAGGGGCCTGGCCTTCAGCCCGGAAACGGGGACGCGACCTCGGCTTGCCCGACGGCTGCTTCGGTCTTGCGATTCCGAGAGCGACAGCGGTGGCGGCGGCAGAGGCCGCCGCACAGCGAGGCTGAGAGCCCCTCTCATAAGACCTGCGACCTCATGGCTCTGCCGGACACCTTAGCGGGAAGCACACCGCCCCGCCGGACATTTTAGCGAGGAGCACACTGCCCCCGCCTGACACTTTAGCTAGGAGCACACCGGCCCGCACTACTCGTCCCGCCCAACCTCCAGTAAGGGTTGACCCCATAAGGCTTTGGTGCGTGCCTCTGCCGGCCATCTCCGTCCTGAGTCTGGACATCTTTTATGCTGCAAGATCCATAATGCCTGCCTATACCTTTACTCAGCCGCTAAACAGTTTTTTCCACTTTGGGTTGAATAGAACCTTACCAATCGTTCTGAAGTGTGGATTCATCTTCAACTTTGCCCATGTGCAGCTTCTGACCTGTTAGCCTTCATTCAAGCCTGGGTTCACCATCTGACTCTCACTGGGGGTGGGAACGCTAGCGAAATTTCTGGATTTGTATCTCCACCCACTTATCAACCTTGGACATCTTGGACGAATAATTTTAAGTCTGCTAGTCCTTGGGTTTCGCTTGTGTGTGGGCATGCAAGCACTTCCCATATCCAGTGTGCTAGATGAGAAAAACATTTTTGCTGCACAAGGTTAAGCGATATCTCAAAGTCAAATTTATGATTTCTTGAAATTTATAGAACTGTCTTCTCACCATGTAGGTTCTCTGTAAATTATAAGGATAATTATGGCCAGTAAAGGAACAATGGTGTAGATAGTATGACAATGCTTAAGCCTGACTTTTATTCTCACAATAATACTTCGGTGGTAGTTTAATATGTTATCCATTGCTCTCCACTTGGGTTTCTGTGTTATTTTGTGGGAGTTTTGTATAGGTTTGTTTCCTTTGCTACTGGCAATTGATCCCCTGTTCTCACTTAATAACACCATCAGTCCTGTTGATTTCTAAAATAGCAGATTTGAAAATTCATTTCAAGCAGTTTGTATTAGATGACTTAACCACTGTCACTGGTTAAGGACTCAAAGCCTATACTGTATAAGTTTGGGTATACTTTGGTACTTCACAAATGTCACTCAGGAAAAGATCACAGATTATTTAAACAGTTTCCCCCTATCTAGAAATAGAAATTGCATGTGTGTGTGTGCAAATGGTGTCTGTGTGGCCCTAGAAAAGTCAGCAGGTGAGCTAATCATAACCACTTATTTTACACCTGCCTTGGGCTGCCATCTTTCATGGGAGAGATTTGTTGAGGGTTTGAGCTCTGAGCACATTTGTAGAAAGTTTATGGTTGAGTTAAGCCCAGAGCAAACCTGAAGGAGATTGTCTAGCTGATGGGGAAGGCCCAGCCTATGGTGGGTGGGATTAGGCCCTGGATAAATCACGGAAAGCTGGTTGAGAGAGTGGGCATCCTTCTGTTCACTTAGCCAGACATGCTGGTCTGGCAAGTAAGGATTGTCCGTCTCTCAACCATTTTGTGGTGATGGTGTGGCTAGTTCCCTCGGCCCTAGTGTTGGTGCATGCTCTCCCGTCAAGTTGGACTGAGAACTGTAACTGGACTGTAAGACAGTAAACTCCTTGTTCCCTTAAGCTGTGTGATGGTCATTTATCAGTAACCATGCAGGCAGACTGCAACAATAAACCACACAGACACCATTATTGCTTATTTTGCCTCAGATCTCTGGGGCTAAATGTTAAAGAGGCTTACCTTTCCCTGCCATTCTTCATCCATTATACAGTATCATCCACTATGCTTATGCTAGGAAGTACCAAGAAGCAATTTAATAATAAACTCTCCTGCCTCTAGTCATTGTATCAGTCACTCTTAGAATACCGATCTATAGACTCAGAAATTACTGCCTCAGCCCTGAGACAACAGGGAAACTCATTTTTCCAGTATTAAAATGAAAGGATTCCTCTCATTCTGCAATGTACAGGCTTTCTTTTTTGTTGCTTTATTTCCATCCACAAATCACAGGTTTTTGTGGAAAGACTACAGATCATTAGACATAGAAGGAGAAGATAAATTCTGAAGCTTGTGGAAGATAGAGGAAAGAAATTGCCCTGACCCACTTCTGTAACACATTTGTAGCTCCTTAACCTTTACTCCTTTTTGGCATTTCAGGGCACACCAAGAAAACTATCTGAGTTGAATTGCAGATAAGTAATTGTGTCTTTCCTCTCACCAGCATTCAACAACAGCAAAAAACATCAGGGATTGTCCTCCTTTAATGTGGTTAATGTTGTCCATGTATTTTCACTTTCAATTTTTTATGTGTGAGTGTGGACATGCAAGTGTGATATATACATGTGGTTTGTGTATGTGTGTGTGAGAGAGAAAGAGAGAGAGTGAGTAGAGGAAGATGCAAGGCATTCTTATATGACACTGCCTGCCTTACTCCCTCAACACAGTTCTGGCACTGAATTTGTGGTCACATCAGTGGGCGGTAAGCCCAAATGGTCCTGCCTCTCCTCTCTCCTTCTAGCACTGGAATTAAAAGCACACATGACCAAGCCTGGCTTTTTACGTAGATTCTGTGTTTTTGAAATCAGCAACTCATGCTTGTATAGCTACCTACTGAACCCCAAAATGACTAATTTTTGGAAGGAGAAGAAGTGGGATAGCATGGGAGGCATTTTCACAAAATGTTCTCTGATATTCCTAGCTACTATTGTCAAACTTTAAAAAGTCAGCTTGGGGAGAAGTACAGTAATAGGATCCAAGAAAGAGAAAAATCTTGAATTCAAAGGGAAAGTGTTGGTAATGGAAAGACAAACAGCACAGATGTCTGTAAGGCTGTTACAAATATAGAAAGTGAGGAGATTGGTGAGTGGGCCCCAAACTCAAACAAAAGTATTATCTTTATAGCTCCATTAGCTTTCAATCCCAAGACCTATTCTAGAGACTTTATCTACCTTTTATTCTCCTCACCAACTTCCATTGCTGTGCATCTTGCCGTGATCACAGAATTGACTACAAAGTGCTCCTGCTTAGCAAGATGGGTAGGTGAGGGATTCCAGTATAAATCCAATGTTAGAAAAGGAGACGTGTTCTTAGGATCCTTGTTAATATTCACAATCTATCTTTTGAAACAATGTCATATATAATTTGTGTGTTCATGTTCTTCAGTGTTTTTGGTGTATGCTTTGTGTATGATTCAAAAAGAATGTTCCTGAGTCCTAACATGTATATGAGATAATTCCACACTGTAATAAACATTGCTGGTGAATAACTGGGGCTCCTTGTCAATGTATGTCCATCCTCCAGGAGCTGTGGGTGTTAGCTGTGAGTGTCCAACTGCTTCCTTCTATGGAAAATTGAACTCCACAAGTGTAACGGTTATTCTTAACTATTGCTGTGAGAGAACACTGAAAGTCAATCAACTTAAGTGAGAAAAGGGAGGTTTATTCAGCTTACAGTTCCAGAGGGGAGGCAGTTTCTCATGGCAGAGGTGGCATGGCTGGCTGGCCAAAGCTGAGGAGGCTAAGTCACTGCAGACATCTTGGAAGCTGAGAGCTGCAGAGTACTTGCTGCAAAGGCAGACTTCTCCTGGAGGTAGGGTGGGACTAATCCACCTCAAGGCCCACCCCTTGTGACTGCCTTCTTCCAGCAAGGCTCCAACTCTCAAGGTACCATGATCTTGTCAAACACATGAGACTGTGGGGGACACATTTCAAACCATGACTAAGAACTGTAACCAGAAATGGTAAGAGAATAAACCCCTTGTTCCCTTAAGCCGTTTGATGGTATTTATCAACAACTATGCAGATGAATTGCAACAACAACGAAAAGTTAAAAGAAGCCACCAGACCTATTCACCTGTCACTTCCTATCTCAGAATCTAAAGAAGTTCACTTTCCAGTAGAGAAGTAGACCTCGCCCACCCACAGCAGGTACTTCCACCCATAGATGACATGTGCTCTCCATCACCCCACCAAAACCCACAAAGTGAATTTGCAACAGAGAAGGAAAAAAGAACCCAACTTCCAAGGCTCTACTTTTTTTTCTTAACAGCACTTTAAAAGGAAAATTTGTATTTTTTATTTACATTTTATATTTTTGTACATATTGTTAGGTATAACCCATTTTTTAATGATAATGGTGACCAAATGAGTCTTTGGATCATTCTCTGTCCTACTTCTGACTTTACTTGTGTAACCATGTTCATAATAATCTCAAAGGAAAAAAAATTGTAAAAAAAAAATCTTATTCTGAGCATTCCAATAACTTTTTTAGTGTATATACCTAGCTGTACTATAAGTAGCTGATTTGTATGAGATGGTGAAAACGGCCAGAGATAAAATATTTCCTTTTTTCCTTTTTTGTCTATGAAGTTGCTGTTTATTTTTTCTGATTTGTTTGATATGTGTGAAACAATGTCCAACAATAAGCCAGAATTTTACTTTACTGAGTTGGTCTAACAACAACAACAAAAGAACTGCTCTGGCTATAACATTGCCATATCACACTGCGCATCCCTCAGACTCTGGCTGTTGACAGAACAATAATGAGGATTCAAGGTACAAGGATACCTTCCCCTAAGATTTACAAATTTTGTGTCATGAACTCGATTCCAGAGCCTTTCCTAGAATCATGGCTAAACAATTTATTTATATCTATATGTACATTTATATATTTATTAGTGTTGGGAATTGAATCCAGGGCATTGAACATGGTGGCAAGTGTACTAACAGTGAGACAAAACAACCCACAGGTATATTTCCACTTTTTCTTGTTGCAGTGCTAATTTAACAATTCAATCATGATTCACAAAACATAACAGTTCCTCATTATTAACATTGGTCAAAATATTGTAGATGTATACATGAACTGGGTAAAAGTAATGTTAAAACTGAAAAAATGCAGGTTGAAAATTATGCAAATATGTCCTGCCCACCCACCCGCCTGGGACAGGACTCCCTCCTGGTCCTCCATCCCAGGTAAGTTCCATTAGCACCCAGGTCGCCACTTGTCCCAGCTCCTCCCAACAGCCAGCCTGAGCAACAACCAGGCTGCCCCTAAAAAAATAAAATACCTTGGCATAAACCTAACCAAGGAAGTAAGAGACCTTTACAATGAAAACTTTCAAACTTTAAAGAAAGTAATTGCAGAAGACACCAGAAGGTGGAAAGACCTCCCATGTTTCTGGATTGGCAGAATTAATATCATAAAAATGACCATCCTACCAAAGGCAATATACAGATTCAATGTTATACCAATCAAAATCCCAAAGCAATTCTTTAAAGAGGTTGATCAAATAATCTCAAAATTCATATGGAGGCACAAAAGACCCAAGATAGCAAAAGAAATCCTGAGTAACAAAAACCTTGCTGGAGGTATCACCATACCAAACCTTAGTCTATACTATAAATCCATAGTTATAAAAACAGCCTGGTACTGGCTACAAAATAGACACATAGATCAATGGATAAGGGATGAACACCCAGATATAAGCCCACACAATTACAGCCATTTGATCTTTGACAAAGGGGCCCAAAGAATCCAATGGAAAAAGAACAGCATCTTCAACAAATGGTGCTGGCAAAACTGGATCTCCACATGCAGAAGATTAAAGCTGGACCCGTACTTGTCACCATGAACAAGACTTAATTCCAAATGGATCAAGGACCTCAATATAAGGCAAGAGACTATAAAAACCTTATTTGAAAGGGTAGGGAATTCCCTCGAGCTGATTGGACTAGGCCAACAGTTCCTAATCGGAAATCCAATAGCACAGTCACTACAACCAACACTCAACAGATGGGATCTTGTGAAATTAAAGAGCTTCTGTTCAGATAAAAAGATTGAAACTCAAGCACAAAGGCAACCCACCGAATGGGAGAAAATCCTCACTAACCACATATCTGATAGAGCTCTATATCCAGAGTGCACAAAGATCTTAGAAAACTAAACACCAAGGAAACAAATGGCCCAATTAAAAAATGGGCCTTTCCTGGTCACTTGCAACTGATGGGGTATGATCTTATCAGAAAGGGAAGGCATACAGTCTGGCAGATAGAAGGTAACCATTTTGCAATGAGAAACTGACCCGCCCCTCACTGCAGTCTCCTACTCTTATTCCATCTACCTTTGAATCTATTCTTATAATAAGCTCTATTTTAATAGCTTTTTATCTCTGGCCAGGAGGTGACATCCAATACCCATCAGGATGGAGCCAAGGGCATTGCAGGAGCAACAAAACTGAAAAAAAAATTAACAAACCATAATTCAGAACATCAGAGACTCTATATCAACCACCTGGAATCAGGCCTGCCTAATCAATCCCCATTCTGAAGCTCAGGGAAATTTGCAGAACAGGGGGCGGTAAGATTGGAAGAGCACGGTAAGATTGTAAGAGCACAAGGATGGGAGGAGTCATGATATGCAAGATACTCCACACAAGTTAGGGCCGAAGCAATTATAATAGGACTCTGCATGATCTGCGCAATGACGAATGTATCATTGGCCCCTCAAAGTCTAACATGGACTAAAGGCACTAGGATCCTTAGAAGCAAGGGATTAACAGTCACAATAGTATTCCTATACTTAAGGGGAACAAAAGAAAGAGTTCTAGGAAATGCGACTGAATCCTTACACCTCATCAGAAAGGAGGACCCAGAGCAAAGTTTGACGTACACATGAAAGGATGCTTCAGAGATGGGGGGAGGGGGCACTGGGAGAAAGGAAGGGAGGGGAGAAAGGAAGGGGAAAAGGGGGAAGGGAGTAGGGAGGTTCAGGGAGGGGTGGAGGGAGGGGACAGGGGTACCCATTACGTTTGTATGAGCAGAAAAATTTTAAAAAGAAGGTAATTCTATCAATTCTAGCCCCTTGTCATTTAAAAACCAGAAGTCATCTGCTAACCACAATGACCATTGTCTACTTTGCCTTCATAGTTTCATTTACAATATGAAAGAAGGAAGCACACCCTGAAATCTTGCTTTAAGTAACAGTATTGTGTCCATCAGTGTGGAAGCTTGCCAGATTAGCAAAATGACAGAAAAACTATTACTAGCTCTGATGGGCCTGTGAGGTCTAAAAGTATGAAGTATCCTGATAAACTACTTAATATAGTAAAGTGTTGAAATGAAACCACAAATCTACAATTCAGTCTTCATGCAGTCTTTTCTGACCTTTGGTTATCTTTTCTTATCATCTTTAAGGGACTCATGATCACATATTAAACACACAAGGGGAACTTTGCCATTCAGTTTAGACAACAAACAGTTATTAAAGTGAAGTATTATTTGGTGATAGACAACAGTGTTAAAAATGCAAGAGTCTGCCATTTCCAAATAATTTTGTGTCTGATAGATGATCTTGAGTATACTAACTACATATATGGTACATGGTTCAGAGTGGGTGTATAAGCCTGCATTCCCACCAGCAATGTAGGAGAGTTTCCCTTGTCTCCACATCCCTTCCAGCCATTTGGTGTTGTTTAATTGTGGTTGGATTTCCTGACTCGGGGTGAGATGATATCTCGGGAGGTTTTGATTTGCATTTCCTTGATGGCTAAGGATGTGGAGCATTTTTAAAGATATTTGGTAAACATTTCAATTTCTTCCCTGGTAAAGTTTCTTTTAAGTTCCAAGGCCCATTTTTTTTTCATCTATGGATATTTTATTAAAGTTAAAACTATAGTAACATATTAAAAATTTGCAAATATTGTGAGATAGTTTGTATTTATAAGTGTTCATTTATACCATATATGTAGTTAGTAGATGCTAAATCATATCTGAATAGATAAAATTAATGTATGATTAACTTATTTTCATATAAACATTTGTTTTCCCTCTGTGTTGGAGATCAAACTCAAGGGTTCATCCTTTCTGGGGAAGTACAGTACTGCTTTCGAAAACTTTGTGACATTCCTGTCAACTACTCAGTTTGGTAATGAAATTTGTGTAGTGTATAGACTTCTATTTGATATATTCCAAAATTTCAGTTTTTAATCAAGCATTGCCAAAAAAGGAATTGTTCTAACATGTTTAATTTTGATAGCTGTTGTTTTAAAGGGCCTTTAAAGAGCCAAGTGTGTGGCACATGGTTGTGATTTCAGTATGCAGGAGGCCCAAAGTAGAGCATGTGTTGCAGTAAGCTTCACTGCATGCAAGGGCGACCCGCTGTCATGTCCTAAAAGATAAAAATCTTTAGATGAGTATATGGAGACATCTACGTAAGGGACTGCTTAAACCACCTTCTTGTTAATTCCCCTCAGAATAGATTCCATGAACTTACATTTGTAGTAGCTAAAGCCAATATCATTTCAAAGCTATTTATGCTATTATAAAGGAATACCAAGTAAGAGACAAAACTAATTTGCTTTAGGAATCGGTCAGTAGAAGGTATTAGAGGATGGAGAGAAAACACCAAAACACATGGAGCGCAGGGATCAGTTACTCGGCTCTGACCC